>JAJAGP010004716.1:0-44481 GCA_025084515.1 Ancistrus triradiatus
CCCATTAATCCAGGACAGGAGCTCTTGGTGTGTTATGATGAGGGATACGGCCAAAACCTCAGCAGTACATTCGACTACATCTGGAACAGAAAGTGCTCCTCTAATGGTAATGTCCTTTTACTTAGGGTTCGTGTACATCCCTGATATAGAGCATTCCTGTTTGGTTTGAGTTCCCAGGAAACCCCAAGTTTTCTTGAGACAAAGAATGAAAATGTCAGTGCTCCAGCATTGCTTTATTTTAGAAGAAGTAAAATTCATCTTTTATTTACCACCAGAGCAAGGTTACCACTTAGGTATCAGATTTTACTGTGAGCTACTCAGCTCATAATCCACATTTGCAAATTATTAATAAAAAATTTTATAATTTTTTTTTCACGTAGAGCCTCCAAGCTACTTGCACAAAACTTTGCAGGATCATAGATCCTATACCTGAATAGTGTGGCTGTGCTTTTCTAAGCAATCTGCCGTACAGTTTTCATAAAAAAAACTTCAATTAAAAAGTGAATATATTCCCTATAGAATATGAATGGTGAAATGGTGACTGTTGACATTTCAGCTGTCAATTTGTCTCACACCCCCTTCTCTCTGTTCCCGTTAACCAGTATTAGTAAACTACAGTTAGGCTTCGAATTACCATAGAGCCATAAATAATGGGACAGCTAATGATCCTTAGCCATATAGCTATGGCTAGACAGCTAAATTACCTTTAACCATAAATATCTGGACAACTTATAAAACTTAGTCATAAATATTTGGAGAGCTAAAAGGCAAGTAGCCATAAGTATATGGACAGTTGAATGAATGTGTTTTATATTTCAATATTGTACTTAGCAGCCACAAAGCAATCACATAGCAAACATATGGCACCAGCCTAGAACCTGCTCTTGGAATTAACATATAGTCATAAATATTTGGAACAGCTAAATGATCTTCAGCCATAAATATCTGGACAGTTAATGACTCTTAGCCATAACTATATAGACAGCTAAATGACTGTTTACTATACATATCTGGATAGTTAATGACCCTTAACTATAACTATCTAGACATCTAAACGTCTGTTTACCATAAATATGTAGACAGTTAATCTTTAGTCAAACGTATGGACACCCCAATCATAGCTAGCAACAGGTTCACAACCACTTTTTAACCACTTAGCCATATATAGTCATATATTAGTTGTTCTTCATTAACAAAGAGATTGACATTGCTGTGATTGAAGTTGGCATTATATGCAGCCAGGTCCACCTGTAATTATAATTTGCTCCTTAACAACTTTTTCAGTTTTACTTCTGTTTTTCCCCACTTTCTGCTCTAGAAATGAACAACACCCTGTTAGAAGTTGTCACCTGCGCCTTGTGTCCACTTTCCTTTATGTCCCAAATTTATCTGCAAGACCACATCAGGAGATGCCACTATAGTTCAAATCAGTATCACAATCTGATGGTTGCAACAAGCTCCAGTAGCCAGCAACCTCTGGGTGTTGCTCTCAGCTTTGACGGACAAACACAGAAAAAAATACACCAGTGCTCAGAGTGTGGGAAGATGTTTAATAAACTGAGCGATCTCAACAGGCACCAACGCATTCACACTGGAGAGAAACCGTATCAGTGCTCAGTGTGTGGGAGGAGCTTCACTTTCCAGAGTTCCCTCCACAGACACGTCCGCATTCACACTGGAGAGAATCCGTATCAGTGTTCAGTGTGTGGAAAAAGTTTTACTGACAGTGGTAAGCTCCAGAAGCACCAACGCATCCATACTGGAGAGAAACCGTATCACTGTTCAGAGTGTGGGAGGAGATTTGCCCAGCTGAGTGTTCTCCATAGACACCAGCTCATTCACACTGGAGAGAAACCCTATTTTTGCTCACAGTGTGGGAGGAGCTTCAATAGATTAGGTATTCTTCATAGACACCACCGCATTCACACTGGAGAGAAACCGTATCAGTGCTCAGAGTGTGGAAAAAGCTTTTCGAACAGCAGTAACCTCCACCAGCACCAACGCCTTCACACTGGAGAGAAACCATATCAGTGCTCAGAGTGTGGAAAAAGCTTTTCGAACAGCAGTAATCTCCACCAGCACCAGCGCATCCACACTGGAGAGAAACCTTATCAGTGCTCGGAGTGTGAAAGGAGTTTTTCTAACAGTAGTAACCTCCACCAACACCAACGAGTCCACACCGGAGAGAAACCGTATCACTGCTCACCATGTGGACGTAGCTTCAACCATCCAAAAACTCTTAAGAAACACAAGTGCGCTGATGCTGAGGCAAAACACTTCAGTACAGGAATCGAGTTTGCATCTGGCAGTGAGCAGCAGAATATAAATTGACATTACTTTCATTTTCATCCGGTGTCCCCACGTCGAGCCGTGTGAGAGTGGCAAGGAAAAACTCCCTAAACATTATAAGGAACAAATCGTGGGCAGACTCAGACTCACATCTTCCTTGCGCAGTCTAGATGTAATGTGTGAGTATTAAACTAAGTTATCTAAGTTATAGTAATATCCTCTGAAACATCAAGTGAACTTGGCTATTTCCCTCTATGTATGCCTCTCAGGTTCTTGTCCAGTCTCTTTTGGCTTTAGACTAACCAACTGCAATACATCCCTGGCAGGTCTTCCCAGGAATACTATCAGTCCCCTGTAATTGATACTGATTTTTAATCTGCCCACAATCTCCCACATAACCTCACTATTACAGGGGTGCTTGAAAGTTTGTGAACCCTTTCTATATTTCCTAAAACATCATCGGATTTTCACACAAGTCACTAAAGTAGATAAAGAGAACCCAGTTAAACAAATGAGACAAAAATATTATATTTGGTCATTTATTTATTGAGGAAAATGATCTGATATTACATATTAGTGAGTGGCAAAAGTATGTGGACAACTCACCCAGGCGGAGAAAGACATCTTGGCTAAGGGGCTGAATTTTGCTGTGACCAACCGAGGGGCAAATACCACTAGTTGGAAACTGATTACAGGCCCACGGGAAACAGCATTCCGCAACAACAAAATCGCGGACATGGAAGAACAACTGTCGAATGAAAGTTTCAGGCTGCCCCTTAGCAATGCAACGCCACCGCGCCATCTAAACATCAGCAGAGAGGAAAGGAATGCACTCACGGACTCTCAGTAAGGACAATGACATCATCATCCTTCCAGCGGACAAAGGCAGGTGCAACTGTTGTATTAAACCAGACAGACTATCATGAGAAAGTTATGACTCTCCTTAGAGACCTAACACTTATGAGGGCCCCTGAACGAGATCCTGGCAGTGGGTACAAGAAGAGGGTGATAGATTGTCTGAAGCTTTTAGAACAGGACAAAGCTATTGACCGGGCCTCTGTACCACAGATTATACCCAGGGTGAGGCTACACCTAGTCCTGTATGGTTTACCTAAGATACACTAAACAGGATGTGCCATTGCGGCCCATTGTGTGTATGATCAACTCAGTGACTTCTACAACATCGCTAAGTTTCTGGCATCGATCCTCACCCGTTGGTAGGCAGCACGGATCATCATCATCCAGAACACATGGATTGTGGATAAGGTGAGGGACGTCATTAGGGAGACGGATTGAAACAATGGTCTCGTTTGATGTCACATCTCTCTCACGTTGTGTTCCAGTTGCTGAGGCAGTAGAGGTAGTCGCGAGTGAAACTACAGGATGACCCCACTCTCAGCAATAGGACCACCCTTAACTCGGACCAGGTGTGTCTGCTTCTGGAGCTGTGTCTTCAATCCACCTATTTCCACATACAGAAGAGCAGTATCCATAGGCATAAACATGGGTTGGGCGGCCATGGGCTCCCCAGTTTTCACCTATTGTGTGGCCAACCTGTATATGGAAGAAGTAGAAAAGAAGGCACTAAACAACCTATTCAGGAACACCACCCAGCCATTGGTTTCAGATATGTGGATGAGACCTGGGTCGGAACCTGGGTAAAATTAAAATCTCAGGAAGTGCCACATTTTCACCGACCACATTCAACTCAGTGGACAGACACATTAAGTTCACCAGGGAGGATGTTGAAAGAACGCAGGTTAGCCTTCTTGGATTGTGAGGTGTGATTGGAAAAGATGGGGGATGATTGAAAGGTCGATGTTTACCATAAGGCCAACACATACGGATCAGTACTTAAGGTTTTGAGACTCTCATCATCCCCTGGAGCACAAACAGAGGAAGTCATCAGGACACTGTACCACAACCGAGCAGACAGCATCCCCACTGACACACCAGCGGCCAGGATGGAGAGAAATCTCACATTAAGCAGGCTCTGGGCAAATGTGGTTATCCGAACTTGGGTCCCCTTTGTCAAAGCCGGTAAAGACACCCAAACAGTTGCTCCATCAGATCAACGAGAGTAGAACAACAACCGCAGTCTAAGCGTAAAACCATTGGGTGATTCCATATGTGAACAGGGAACATCTGAACAATTGAGATGGCCATCTTTGCCAAACAAACCCGCGTCTCAGTGGCTTTTCAACACCACCAAAACATGCTACGCCAGAAACTGGTCCACCCCAAGGATCGGGTTCCCCAGCCACAAACAGAGTAATGTAGTGTATGCTGTGAAGTGCCCAGGAGGATTGCCAGGAATTGTACATCGGGGAAACCAAACAGCCACTGGCGAAACGGATGGTACAACATAAAGAGCAACCTCATCAGGTCAGGACTCTGCGGTTTACACCACCTACCAGTGGACACTCTTTCAAGGATGAAGATGTGTAGATCCTTGATAGGGAGGAACGATGGTTTGAAACGGCGGAGTAAAAGCAGCCACTTTTGTAAAAAGGGAACGTCCATCCCTGAAACCGAGGAGGGGCCTCAGAGTACACTTCTCTCACCATCGTACAATGGAGGCCATCGCGCAGTGCCCTTCCCCAATCCTGGTGTGAATGGCACACGTGGCCATTGTCGTTAATGGCTATGGTCCATCTGCGTATTAAACTGGTCCCATTGTTATGCAATGGTGCTGGTACCAGTCGTTATGCAAAGGTGCTGTATATAAGATTGGGGAAGTTTTCCAACTGCTGAGGACTGAAGAAGTCCACTTAGATGAGTGACGAAACGTTTCTCCAACAAAATCTAGGTCCGATGAAACAGATTCAACTTCTTGGACATGTGACCCTTTGCTTTCGTATCTGGTGTGGACCAAACCATGAAAGTACCTACCACCATGTTTTCAGCATATGGGATAAGGTGCTTATGCTGGAATGCAGGGTTTTCTTTCTCTAAACATAACACTTTTTCTTTAACCAAAAGTTTCTATTTTGGTCTCATTCGTCCACAAAACATTCTTCCAATATCCTTCTGGCTTGTCCATGTGATCTTTAGAAAACTGCAGACGAGCAGCATGTTTCTTTTTGGAGAGAAGCAGTGGCCTTTCTCCTTGCAGCCCTGCCATGCACACCATGTTTGTTCAGTGTTCTTCTGATGGTGGAACTCATGAAAAAACATTAACATTAGCCAATGTGAGAGAGGCCTTCCAGTGCTTAGAAGTTACCCGCTGGGCTCCTTTTGTGACCTCGACAACTACTATTACACTCCTTGCTCTTGGAGTGATCTTTGTGTTGGACGACCACTCCTGGGGAGGGTAACAATGGTCCTGAATTTCCTCCATTTGTACACAATCTGTCTGACTGTGGATTGGTGCAGTCCAAACTCTTTAGAGATGGATTTGTAACCTTTTCCCCAGTCTTATGAACATCACCAACTCATTTTTCTGAGCTTCTCAAAAATCTCCTTTGTTCGTAGCGCCTTGATCCCATGTGCCCTTTTTTTAAATAAAACAGGGTGCCCACTCACCCCGATTGGCATCCCATTGATTGAAAACACCTGACTCTCTTTATATATTTTTTTAGTTATTGTACATTCCAGACACATTGCTGCTTATTGCACTTCTTGTTAGATGCTAAACTTTGTTTGTCTTGTACTTGTACAGGTGTAATGACAAGAAAGATGACAATAAAAAATTTTAATCTAATAGTATATATATATATATATATATATATATATATAAATATATATTATCCCCTCAGAGAGAATCTTTTCTAAAAACAGGTCAGATCATAACAGAAAGGAGAGGGTCAGGATCAACCCCTCAAAATATTGAGATCCTTGGAGTTTTTTTTATGCCAATCTTCATTAAAAACTGTAACCTGAATGTTGCTTTTTTCTTTTTTTTTTGCACATTATTTATATTTTGTTGAGTGATGTTCAGTTGTAGATGATGTTAGAGATGATGTCCTGTTCCCTGTATATAGTTGCAAATTTACAAATAATACAGATAGTCAGAGACCTTAGAGGCAGATTGGACCTGTAACTGAGATGGGTCTTCGTTTTTGTATTTTATTTTACTGTGTTCCATTGGGCATATAAATAAAAAACATATTAATAATAACAGACATTGTATATTATGTGTTTTTAAATTAGTAATTCATTTTACACATAATTTGGTAATAAATTAAGTTACAGAAAATCTAAAGAGCCACTTGGGAGCCGAAAGAGCCGGCTCTTTTTAGTGAGCCGAGCCAAAAGAACCGGCTCTCTGAAAAGAGCCGAAATTCCCATCACTAGCTTAGACCCAAAATTTGATTAACCGGATATGGAAAATAAGAGAGTAGAAACGTTTTACATCTAATTCAATAGAGGGCAGCAAAGCACACGATCCTGGAATGAGTCCCAGTTTAAAACTAGCGAAGTAAACGGCTCCTTTTGAATTCTCCATGGGCTTAAGCCTTACGAAACTCTTTATTGTCTCCATTGTGGATCTTCAAGCTTCGTTTTCATCATTGAGTTTTAATCCCAGCATTCAGCATCTGATCCAGTTTAACACTAATATTGTGGATTAGAAGCTCTTAGCTCTGTTTTGCTTTAACACACAAGGTAAGTTCCACTCAAGCTTCTAGATAACAGATACCATCCCAAATGGATTTATCCTGCCTATATAGTGCACTACATAGGTAGTGAGGATAATGCTGCATACACACTATATAATGCACTACATAGGGAGTGAGGATAATGCTTGGATACACAGTGTGTCTTTCACTGTGTTTTAAGAAGGATATATTTGACATTTAGCTTTAGTTTTAACGTTTATTCATATTTATATCTCAACTAAATATTCAAAACCTTTCTGTTTTAATAAATGATTGATTATTGTAGAGATTATTAATTTCATATATGATTGGATGATAGATGCAGTTCATTGAGAAAACCTCCATCTGCTGCACCCCCCCCCCCCAAAAACTGATAAGCCAAGCTGAAATAAAAGAAACTAACTCACTTTGCTGAATTGACTCTATTGTTCTTTGTTCATTAGCTTTGTGAGACTTTAGACTTTAGACTTTATTTGTCACATACATGGTTATACACAGTACAACTTGCAGTGAAATGTTTCTTTGCAACGCTCCGAAAATGTGCAATATTGCTGGAAATAAAAGAAGAAATATACATATATATATAGATAATAAAATAAAATAGTAGAGCTAAAAATGAGAATTTGACAAGATAGAAGAGGAAAATATAACCATGAATGATTTGAGTGAATAATAATGGCAGCAATTAACAATAGTGATGTCCGATTAGGGTGTCCGATTATGTAAAGTGTAGTGTAGCTGTGAGGTGGATGCAGTGACTTATGTAATAGTGTCCTGATTAAGAGTTCGAATGGCCTGCGGAAAGAAACTCCTCCTCATCCTCTCTGTCTTGGTCTTGAGGGCGCGGTAGCGCTTCCCAGACCTCAGCACGGGGAAGAGACCATATTTGGGGTGGCTTGGGTCCTTCACTATGTTCTGGGCCCTGGTACGGCACCGCTTGTTGTAGATGGTCTGCAGGCCAGGGAGCTCTGTGTGTGTGATGCGTTCGGCTGATCGCACCACCCTCTGGAGAGCCCGCTTATCCTGCATGGTGCTGTTCCCGAACCAGGCTGTGATGTTTCCAGTTAGGATGCTTTCAATAATGCAGGTGTAGAAGTTCATCAGTACCTCGTCAGAAAGTCTGAAGTCCCTCAAGCGTCTGAGATGGTAGAGACGCTGTGACTATGGTGGTAGAGCTGGAGGTGGCGGTGCAGTCGTGGGTGTACAGAGAGTACAGGAGAGGACTCAGTACACATCCTTGGGGTGCTCCAGTGCTGAGAGCTAGGGGTGGTGAGGTGTGCTTCCCTACTCTCACTGACTGTGGCCTGTTTGACAGGAAGCTGGAGATCCATCTGCATAGTGGTGGGTTGACGCCGAGGTTCTCCCACTTGTCGGTTGAGTTTGGAGGGCAAAATCGTGTTTAAAATGCTGAGCTGAAGTCGACAAAAAAGCATTTGTAACATACTTTCCCCTCCCTGTGGTCCCAGGTGCGTGAGTGTTTGTGTGTAACAGATGATTGATTGCATCATCTGTGGATTCTTTCTGAGAGCATGAATACAGAGGCTTGTACGGGCTTCTGATGGAGGAACATCAACCTCTACATACCAACAGAATGGAGGATTTCCAGAAGAAGTCTCATAAAAAGAGGAAGAAGCTGAAGATAAAGATTATCTTCTGTAAGAAATCGTTTTGCAATCCACATCAAGTCTAAGGTTGAATGAAGTACAGTCGTCCCTCGCTACATCCTTTGGAACTTAACACCCGCGATCGGGTGAGGGATCACTGTAACTTCTCTTTTGACACTAATGAAATTGTAATGAATGGAATTCAGGTGGAGCGAACATCATAGCTCTGGGGGGACACATCAGCCCTGTAGAAAAACAGAATGGAGGGATTCCGAAGAATTTCATACAAAGAGGAAGAGGAAGAAGATGAAGATGACCTCTGTAATGAGAACAGACTCATTAAGTCCAGTCCCTCAGGTTGAATTCTGTTTTCTAATTCTTAGCTGAACTAAGCTTCATATGGGAATAGAAACCGTTCCCATTGTTTATTATTTACTCTATCTAGCTTCATGTAGGGACTGCTTGCATCTTGGATTTCCAATATTCGCAAGTGTAGAAATATAAGGAAGTGTAAAAACTCAAGCTCCACTGGGGGGTTAAAGGGAAATCCTCTTTGTACCTGTAGTTGATGATGTGTGAGAATCATTTCTTTCTTTAGACTGTGAAAGAGTGCAGCTGCTTTCTTCTTCAACAAGTGTGAGGTTCACGGTCCGGCTCTCTTCATCCCTGATAGCCCCCGTTCCCATGGGGGTCAGCGACCGAGCCAGACAAAAGCCTTCCTCCAGGGCTAGAGGTTCCGGAAATCTGGTATTCCTGATGCGGGTCTGGGAGTGTTTAATAATGGAGATCCTGTTCCAGTTGGTGCTCACTTTTGGACCGTACCAGGGAGAACTGGTACGAATCGAGAGAAGCATGAACACAGGCTTTATTCTTGGGTGGTGAGTTAGGTTATTAAATCTATTGTAGGAATATAATAAAAATTCTGTACAAAGGACAATCTAATTGTTTAGTTGAATAATATTTTGGCAGATCTCCAAGAGCAAGTGAGTGTGAGGAATACATAGGCTAAGAGAGAGATTCATGTAACGGGATGAGGTGAGGAACCCTGCAGAAAATCTGTTGGATTCTTTTTATTAGAGGATAAGAATGAATTGAAAATGGGTTGATTGGTGAAGAATCTTCATCCTCTTCGGTTTGTAACTGATCTTCTGCCTTTCTCAGATATGTGAATGTGCTCGTAATGATGAAGAACAGATCTGGTGGTGTTCCAGTATCGAGGTGGAATTATAACGTTGCTGTCGACCCATTAATCCAGGAAGAGCTCCTTGGTGTGTTATGATGAGGGATACGACAAAACAACTAGCAGTACATTCGACTACATCTGGAACAGAAAGAAGCTCCTCTAATTGGTAATGTCAGGAAGTTTATTAAAGGCTTTTATTACAGCTTTTATGAAACTGATTCTTTTGATTTTGGTCAAAGGTATACTTTAGCCATTAGTCACATCTTTATGTTACTTCACTGAGAGAGCAGACGTATGTTAGCCTTTGTTTCTCTACTTGAAGTTTCTCCAACATATGGTATTGAAATATTTGAAATTAGTTTAGTTATTTTATTATATTATTTGAATTCAGTCATTTGATGGACTGTCTTTGCTCTCCTACACCACCCATGACTCAGTGTGGACCTACACAATATTAGACAGTTGGATTTTATGTTATGTGCAGATGTCACCAAAAGTATGGGTGCTTTTGAGTTTTATTCAAATAATGCACAATTCATTCTGAACGATGTTGAAATCAAAGATAATTTTTGTCAGTGGAACAAAAATCTCTCAGCTGTGAAATTAACAGAATATTTGTTTATTCTGCAAATATGTAATTATGTGACCTCTTTAAATGAATAAATGCCATAATATTTTTTGGTTTCTGCTACTGTTATATAGTAAGGGTTTAACGATACACTCTGCTTACGATACTGTGTTGACGATTCGATTTTCTCGTGAGTATCATGTTTACATAAAAAAAATTCCTGTTTTTATTTCTGAATTGTAAAAAATACAAAACAGTGCACATTTTCTTGTATACGTTTTTAAAACAAGAAAAGAAATAACTAGAAAGAGAGGTTTAAAATTGTAAATAAAATGTAACTTCGTGGTTTCACCATATCTGTAGTTTAATGTAAGTGTTCTAAGTATGTCCAAGGTAGGTTATGCTATAATATATACAGTATATATTAAACGGCTCAGGTTATGATACATTCAACCTACGATAGATTGGTTGGAGCATATCTCCATAGTACATCGGGGACTACCTGTACAGTTAACACACAAGACGAAGACCATCATCACAGTGTTCACTATTCCTGTGAGCACTTTTACCAGTATTAATAGACATGGTTGTGATCGACATCATTGGACATGGGGACAAGAGAACAGACCTAAGCTTAAGATAAACATGTTCATTTATTGTTTACGTTGGCTCATTCTTCACCACTTCATCTCATAGCTCCCCTTTTTCCTAATTTATGTTCCAGAAATGACCAGCACCTTGTTGGAAGTCTTCTCCTGCTCCTTGTGTCCACTTTCCTTTGCATCAGAAATTTTTCTCCAAAAACACACCAGGAGATGCCACAACGGCACACCAGAAATCAAGACTCGGATTCCCACGAACAGCTCTGGTGGCCAGCAAACATTCAGCACTGGGAGACAAATACAGAAAAAGAAATTCCAGTGCTCACAGTGTGGGAGGAGCTGTAGTAAACCGAGTGATCTCCAGAGACACGAGCGCATCCACACTGGAGAGAAACCATATAAATGCTCACAGTGTGGGAAAAGCTTTACTCACAAAAATTCCTACCTCAGACACAAGCGAGCTCACACTGGGGAGAAATCCTATTGCTGTTCATTGTGTGGGAGGAGCTTTACTAAACTATTTGATTTCTATAAACACCAGAGCATGCATACCGGACAGAAACCCTACCGGTGCTCGGAGTGTGGGAAAGGTTTTACACAGCTCCATGATCTCAATAGACACCAGCGCATTCACACTGGAGAGAAACCTTACCGATGCTCAGAGTGTGGGAAGAGTTTTACCGATGCATGTAAACTGCAAACGCACCAGCGCATCCACACTGGAGAGAAACCATATCACTGTTTAGAATGTGGCTGGAGTTTTACTTATCGGAGTTCCCTCCGTGTTCACCAGCGCATTCACACTGGAGAGAAACCATATCACTGCTCAGAGTGTGGGAAAAGCTTTACTGATAGACGTAAGCTTCAGACACACCAACGCATTCATACTGGAGAGAAACCATATCAGTGCTCACAATGCGGACAGAGCTTTACTCAACTTGGCGTTCTCCATAGACATCAGCGCACTCATACTGGAGAGAAACCATATTTCTGCTCACAGTGTGGGAGGAGCTTTAGTAGACTGGGTAGTCTCCATAGACACCAACACATCCACACTGGAGAGAAACCGTACCGTTGTTCAGATTGTGGAAAAAGCTTTACTGAAAGTGGCAGACTAAAAAACCACCAACGAGTTCACACTGGAGAGAAACCCTACCAGTGCTCAGAATGTGGGAAAAGCTTTTTCGTCAGTAGTAGCCTCCGCCAACACCAGCGCATCCACAATGGGGAGAAACAGTATCAGTGCTTATTGTGTCGGAAGAGCTTTTGTCAGAAGAGTCATCTCCAAACACACCAACGCATCCACACTGAAGAGAAACCTTATCAGTGCTCACCATGTGGACTTAGCTTCAACCATTCAAGTACACTGAAGAAACACAAGTGCGATTCTCCAAGGGCCGATGCAGAGACGCAGAAAAAAGTACACCAGTGCTCAGAGTGCGGGAAGAGCTTCAATAGAAAGGGCAGTCTCCAGAGACACCAGCGCATCCACACCGGAGAGAAACCGTATCAGTGCTCCGAGTGTGGGAAAGGTTTTAATGAAAGCGGTACGCTCTATAGGCACCAACGCATCCATATCGGAGAGAAACCATACATCTGCTCACAGTGTGGGAAGAGCTTTAGTCAGCAGCGTTCCCTCTGTGTACACCAGCGCATTCACACCGGAGAGAAACCGTATCAGTGCTCAGAGTGCGGGAAGACGTTTACTCAGAGGCGTTTCCTCCGCCAACACCTGCGCGTTCACTCTGGAGAAAAACCGTACCTCTGCTTGCAGTGTGGCATGAGATTTGCATACCAGTGCCATCTCAACGTTCACCAGCGCACTCACACTGGAGAGAAACCATACAAGTGCTTACAGTGTGATAGGAGGTTCACTCAGCAGGGTTCCCTCCTCAGACACCAGCGTATTCACACTGGAAATAAACCTTATCGATGCTCAGAGTGTGGAAGCAGCTTCAACCATCCAAAAACGCTTATGAAGCACAAGTGTGCTGATGCTGAGCCACCAGCTCATACCTCCTAAGTTTGTCAAATAACTTGTGTAGAATGGATTTTGTGTTTGTGTCCAGCAGTGAGCAGAGAAATAATAATAATGTTTTTCTTTACTACCTGCATGTCTGTTTTCTCCTACACACTCTACCCATAAGATTTTATTGTAACCTTAAACCCTTTTGATATGTTATTCATGTTAGTATTGGTTGTTAAGGAGAACACAAAGCACTTCTTCAAGCCGCTCTGGCAAATGGATGTCTGCTAAATGCTGTAAATTTAAACCAGTGGACCCAAACCAGTTATGTTGGGGAGAAGTACAGCTAGCCTTAGTCTGTCCTGTGACTGATGCTTACTGGGGAATTTGCCGTGTATTTCCTATGTTAAAGCATGCAAATTTTTACAGGAGCTCTTTTGTTGAAATTAAAAAACGACTCCTGGGTAAACTGGGATCAGTAGCCAAAGGTAAGTAGAAAATGCCAGTTGTGGCAGCTGAATGGTCTTAGATTTGACATATTAATCAGCAAATCTGAGGTAACTGCCCATATTTACCATATCTACCATTACTCAAGTTTACCAGGGGTGCCAATAGTTGTGAAGGAGACTGTATGTACTTTCCCTGGTGTGTGTGTGCTCTTTTTTGCTATCCTTAAACTTTTCTTATTTTACGTCCAACCCTACTAGCTCAGACCAGTTTAAAATGTCTCACGAACAGTGATTTTGGGGATTTGCTTCTCTTACCATCCTCCTTACACTGTGTGTGACTAAATAAACTTTATTGTTCTAACAATAGATAAGGGCATTTCAGGTGAGAAGCTATTATTTTGTCATTATTTTTTTTTATCATTCTCTGTCTTGAGGGTCAACACACTTTCCTCTTATTTGGATTGTATGTTCTCGTCTTTTTCATGTTGATGAATGACTAAGACAATTTGACCTCTGTGTCATCTCTTATATACCACAGTGAAACAGAAAGTCATGGATTACTGCTCTAAATTACCTGGATAATTTGATCAACTTAAAAATGTAAAATGGAAATAAATGTTGTTTCATTTAGTTTAATAAGAATTTCTAGGGGTGCTAGAAATTAAATGCTTGTGGTTTTGTTGAAAATATTTCTTGATGAGGGATTTCACAGACTAAATTTAATCAGTTCGAAATTAGTAATTGGGGTAAAATATTCTAATTGGGATTTACAGTTAACTACAGTTAACTTTTAACATTCCAACTGGCTGTTTGAGCTGCTTGTTATAAGGTACGGATGTGGTCATTATAAAACAGTACTAGCCTTTTTTCCCTAACGCGTTTGATCCTTGTAGGAGCAACGTCTGAGCGAAACAAACATTGTACTGCATTGAGCTGCATTTTTTATCTGGTTGGGCTCTGTAGGTATTTTAAACCTTAAGTCTGAGAGGTTATTAATAAACTCTGAAGTAGCAGATGTAATAGCGCACTTGGTGTGATAATGGGGCAGTAGGCATATTTTGTTAATTACAGGTACAACGACAAATCAGTCACATTCTGACAATAATTGTGGCTACTCCTCCCCCATGACCATTAGGACAAGGGTTTTAATATTATAGGAGGAGAGGTTACATTTAAGACTAAATTTTCATCTGATCTACTCCAAGTTTCAGTAAGTTAAAGTGTATGTAAGCAATTATCGGTAATAATTTCCATTTCAATCACTGCTTTACTTGTATATGACCTAATGTTAAATAGCCTTAATTTTAATTTAAGGTTGTTATTTTTATCTGCGTGACTGAGGTGGTGACCTTGTCACACTGGGATATGGCAAGAGCATATTACGGCATTGGTCGACTCTGCTACATTTCACACCTCCATAAAATTAGTCTTAGTTACCTCTGAGTGGCAAAGGCATATATCATTAGCCCCCACATGAATTATTATTCTAGAAAATCTACGACATTATTCCCTGTAATGTCTGGCACCCTGGCTTCCAGGATACAGTTAACAGTAGCTGCTGGTGGCCCTAAAGTGGTAGCTAAATTCACATGAATACAGTCAACTGTAACCAGAGCTCTTTGGACCGGCTACTCAGTAGGTGTTTCACTGAAGAGAATAAACATGTTTGACACTTGAACAGGTAAAGAGTCGTGCACCTGTGGGCTAGTTTTAGACTTATGACTAGATTTAGCTGTACACCTAAAATAAAGAGAACATTTCCAATCAAAGGGGAGATTTTTGATGATGATAGTACGTACAGGGTACATAATATTAGTTTGTTTTCAGCACCTTTCGTTATTCTACATATATATGCATGTTACGGAATGTTACTTTGTTTTCACCAATTCTAGTTTAGGATTCCCAAGAGTTCCACTCAACCTTCCAGTTCAGTAGGGGGCGGCAAAGAACTTTATCCTGAACTGACCTCCAATTTAAAAATATCAAAGAAGAAGCATATGTTCCAGTTATCTTCCAGCTTCCAGGAAGTGTTTTGTCTCCATTGTGGATCTAAAAGCTTCTGATTTAATGCCAACATTCAGCATCTGATCCAGTTGAACACTAATATTGTGGATTAGAAGCTCTTAGCTTTGTTCTGCTTTAACATACAAGGTAAGTTCCACTCAAGCTCCTAGCTAACAGATAACCTGGAATATCAGCATATTTTTGAAAATGTAGGTATAAAGTCAGATACCTAGTAACTAAAATCAGTGAGTGCAATTCCATAGTTTGCTTCTAAGAAGCTATTCATAATGAGCACAAATTATGAGATGGATGTAAAAATCAATAACTTAACTCACATTGCTGAATCAGCTCTATTGTTCTTTGATCATTAGGTTTGCGAGAGCATGAAGCCAGAGACTTGTACGACTTCTGCAGGCCAACAGAATGGAGGATTCCAGAAGAAGTCCATAAAAGAGGAAGAAGCTGAAGATAAAGATGATCTCTGTAAGAAATCTTCTTCAAATCCAGTCCAATTTGAGGATAAATAAAGTGCTTGTCTTTTGACTCTAATAAATTGTAATGAATGGAATTTCAGGTGGAGGAACATCAAGCTCTGTGGGACACATCAGCCTTGTAGAACAACAGAATAGAGGATTCCAGAAGAAGTTCATAAAAGAGGAAGAAGCTGAAGATGAAGATTACCTCATTAAAGTCCAGTCTCCGGTTGAATTCATTTATATTTATGTCATTTAGCAGACACCCTTTTCCCGAGCGACTTACAGTTCAAACAATTGTGGGTTAAGAGCCTTACTCAAGAACCCTACAGTTTCAGCTTGGCAAACGTGGGATTTGAACCCTGGACCTTTGGGTCTGTACTCCATTACGTTAACCGCTACGCTACCACTGTTTGTTCTAATTCTGTTCTAATCCTTAGCTGAACTAAGCTTCATATGGGAATAGAAACCAGTCCCATTGTTTATTATTTACTCTATCTAGCTTCATGTAGGACTGCATCTTGGATTTCCAATATTCCAAGTGTAGAAATAAAGGAAGTGTAAAAACTCAAAGCTCCACTGGGGGTTTAAAGGGAAATCCTCTTGCACCTGTAAGTGTGATTGATGTGAGAATCATTTCTTTCTTTAGACTGTGAAGAGTGCAGCTGCTGCTGCTTCAACAAGTGTGAGGTTCATGGTCTGGCTCTCCTTATCCCTGATAGCCCCGTTCCCATGGGGGTCAGCGACCGAGCCAGACAAAGCCTTCCTCCAGGGCTAGAGGTTCGGGAGTCTGGTATTCCTGATGCAGGTCTGGGAGTGTTTAATAATGGAGATCCTGTTCCAGTTGGTGCTCACTTTGGACCGTACCAGGGAGAACTGGTAGATCGAGAGGAAGCCATGAACAGTGCTTATTCTTGGGTGGTGAGTTAGTTTATTAAATCTGTTGTAGGAATTATTAATAAAATCCTGTACAAATGTCCAATCTAATGTTGAATAATATTTTGTGCAGATCTCCAAGAGCAGTGAGTGTGAGGAATACATAGATGCTAAAAGAGAGATTCATGCTAACTGGATGAGGTGAGGAAACCCTGCAGGAATCTGTTGGATCTTTGATGATTAGAATGAATGGAAATGGTTTGATTTGGTGGAGAATCTTCATCCTCCTTCTGTCTGTAACTGATCTTCATGACTTTCTCAGATATGTGAATTGTGCTCGTACTGATGAAGAACGAATCTGGTGGTGTTCCAGTATCGAGGTTTAATTCATTACCGTTGCTGTCGACCCATTAATCCAGGACAGGAGCTCTTAGTGTTTTATAATGAAGAGTATGCTAGCAATCTCGACAGCACCTTCGACTACATCTGGAACAGAAAGTGCTCCTCTAATGGTAATGTTAGAACATTCTGCTTTTATTATAGCTTTATGGTTTTCAGGTTACTTCACTGTGAGATCAGAAGTACATTAGTTTGAGTTGCTGTACTGCCACCAAAACACGATTTAAGCTTAATCATTTTATATTTTTGCATCATTATTTGTCTTCTTTTCAACCAATTTCCATTTTAGAAATGAACTACACCTTCTTGGATGTTTTCATCTGCTCCTTGTGTCCACTTTCCTTTACATCACAAATCTTCTTCCAAAAATACATCAGGAGATGCCACTATGACACAACTGAATGTACGCATTTGACACCCACAACAAAGCAAACATTGTGTGATACTCTAAGCACTGATGGACAAATGCAGAAAAAGAAAGTATATTTCTCACAGTATGGTAAAACATTTAAGTGTCCAAGTGATCTCTGTGGACAACAGCACAATCACCCCAGACAGAAGCTATACGAATGCTCAGAATGTGGGAAGAGTTTTACTAACGGCGGTAATCTTCGCCAACACCAACGCATCCACACTGGAGAAAAGCCGTATCAGTGCTTGCAGTGTGAGAAGAGCTTCTCTGGCTTTGGTAATCTTCAACGACACCAGCGCGTTCACACTGGAGAGAGACCCCATCAGTGCTCACAATGTGGGAGGAGCTTTAGTCGAAAGACTCATCTTCAAACACACCAGCGTATTCACACTGGAGAGAAACCGTATCAGTGCTTAGAGTGCGATAAGAGCTTTGCTGAAAGTGGTAATCTCAAAAAGCACCAACGCATCCACACTGGAGAGAAACCGTATGTCTGCTCAGAGTGTGGGAAAAGTTTTACTCAGCTAAGTAATCTCCAACAGCACCAGCGAATCCACAGTGGAGAGAAACCATATCAGTGCTCAGAGTGTGGGAGGAGCTTTATTGCACTAAGTTTTCTCCATAGACACCAGCGCATTCACACTGGAGAGAAATCGTGTCAGTGCTAACAGCATGATAAATTACAAAAGCACTGGTTATCCTAGTTCTCCCAAATTAAGCCACGGTTAAGTTAAAGGGAAAAGCCTAACCCTTCAAAGATTGACCCCTTCAACCTCTGTCCTCTTCCCTTTAAGTCTCAAGCACGTCTCGACTAGAATCAGCCCTCAAGACAAAGGAAAAGTTGAGCATCAAGACTCTTGTCTGTATTGCACTCACTTGGTGGAATGAACTTCCCTTGACTGGCCGATAGCTGAGTCTATGCTGTCCGAAAGGCCCTCTTCACATTTAGCTTTCATGGTGTATTGCTAATGTAATACTACTAATAATAAAACAGTTGCCTTAACAGTGGTTCTTTCTTATTACTGTTTCTTAGTGATCTACATTTTCTTTTACATACAATATCTTCTTAGGATTTAGATACAACTTTGCGGTGCTGGATATTCATGCTAGTATGACATACGGACAATATAAAGTACTGTCGTGGTTTTTAGACAGAATGCATGCTGCTCACTTAATCAAAAATCACACTCAAGTGTCATCCTCGGGTCATCCTGACCTGGCAAGTGAACTTTATCTCAGTTTTTAGTTTCAGCATCAAATCTCTAATTTCTACATACAAATTGTATTCAATTCTTACATAATTATACTAAATCCAGATCATGATTAATCTCTGTGACCATGTAAAAGCTTTAAACTAACACTTTAACATCAAAAATATAGTTATTCATCATATGCACTTACAGAATAAAAGGATCACTTGTAATAAATTTGCTTATTAATCAAATTACAAATAACTGAGTAATTATACACATGAACATGTGAAATAACATAAGTTACGGAGTTTAGAGCAAGTCTCTGTATAAAAAATCTTACACACACACATACCCACACTTCGCAAAACTGGTGAACACTTTCAAGGCCAAAGAACATTTTTGTACTTTAGGCAGCCACTTTTCAGACTTATTCCCATAACAAACTGGTTGCATCTGCATAGGCAGCTCACTAGGCCACGTGGCCACCCTGGACACCCAAACCAAATTTGGGCACTTGTTTATACTTCCGTAGAAGTCGTGTGCTCCTGCTCTGACAACGACAGGCCAGTCTTGTAACGTCATATCAAGACACGTAGTTATCACTTTGTATTAAACCCATTCTTAAGAAACTATATATATATATGTTTTAGCTATATGACCGTTCACACTAACCATATCTTAAAGAGACTTAGTCTGAACGAGTGACATCACCACAATTAGGAATGCAAACATATAAGATGTGCATAATTATATGGGTACAAAAATGTGTGGCCCCCGCAGCCACAAAGGCACATGTGTCCAACAAATCCCCAACAGTACTTCTGGAAGTCACTCTGCATAATAACACCTGCTAAATACTGTAAAAGTAAAAACAGTAGACCAAAAATGTCTGAGTGGAGGAAGCATATCAAGTATGTCCTTATAACTACAGCCTAATGTACAGCAGTTTCCGACTAAAATTAGAGAAACTACAAGTTTGTTTTTTATTGAAGTCTGTATCCTGCATATGCCTGAATATAGAACCAGCACCTATGTGCATTAATAAGGTTGATTATAGGGGCAGGACCAGGCTAACTGCATAATGAAGAAATTTACCCTTTGGTAAACTGGGACCAACATCCATAGGTAAGTAGAAAATATTCTTGCAATAGGTAATCAGGATGGCTGGGGAAAGCGGAAGCTGGAATGAACAGACAGTAGGAGTATGATTGCATTTGTGTAATACAAGTTGGGCGAATTACTGTGATATTTATTAGCCACTGTTGCATTGGGTCCATTGTCCTAATGTTATTGTATAGAGCAGTTTTATTGAATTTGCTGTTTGTAGGTTAGTAGTGTTGAGAAGGTTTCTGGGTGTTTGAGGGTCTTGTCTTTTGTGTAGTAAACCAGTTTCATCTGCTTCCATTTCTTCATACTCAGATGCTTGCTCTTACTGAGTTGAGGTTGAACAAATTATCTTATGAGAAAAGAAACTGGAAGATAGGCAAAAGGGACATCTGACCACATCCTAGGAAAAAGGTTTTAAGTGGAAAAATATGAGAAATTATTTTCTCATTTTGTACAGCTACTAATGTGAAGTGCAGTAAATAGGCATTTTGAAGGTTTTTGTAAGTACCGCAGTGGCAAGATTTCATCAAATTGTAAAATTAGTGTTGATGTCTTATTTGTAAGAGGTTGCGAAAGACAGAGATGATACCATTCCTTTACTCATCTTTGCAATTAGGGAGTTGACACAGGAATCACTTGTTATCAAGAAATGTCTAAATCGTAAACCTGGATGACTGTTCAGTAACACCCAGTCTTTCTGTAAAACATTTTGGTGCCACATTTGATTCAGACCTCTCCTGTGATGCACACATTAGCAACTTCACTAGAATCGCCTTCTGTCAATTCCATAATATTGCTAAACTTAGGCATATACTGTCTTTTATAGATGCTGAAAAGCTCGTTCACGCGTTGATAACGCTAACTTTTCGACAGAACACTATATAAATTACCACAGAACACTACAGAAAAAATAAAATTATATGGATGCCACATGTTGTTTGACAGTAGCCACTCATCCCTGATGTTATGGCGCAGAACCAGAATTACCAAACTATTATAACTGATCATGGTAAATTAGGAGTATTATGATATACAGGACATATTACATTATAGTATATTTTATAATAGAATCTTATATTAATTTAATCTAAAGTTATTTTAGTATGGTGAATTCAAGCATTGGTTGGCCCAGAATCCTAAAACATTATTTGGATAGATGTGGTGAAATGGATCTGGTGTTCTATTTACAGGTGCACTTTTAACCAGACTTCACTTGGCCCATAGCAAGTCAGTTCTCCGAGATTAAAACTGATTTGCTCTGAGTGCCCTATGTTGTCACTTAAGCCTGTTGACTTGTACAGATACAGACTTGTTTTCCTCCTTCCATAACCTGTACAAAATCCTTTAATGTATCATACTTGGATAGCCATCTTAACGTCTTAATCAAAAACAACCTCATTGAAACCACCTGGTCTGGTTACAAGGTGGGTGATTGTTCAGAACCTGCTCTACAATACTTACATTTCTCAGTGCTGCATTTGAAACTCCACTGTTGCTAACTTGGGCATTGGGGGTCATTCACTTGCCTGTTTCTCATTATACCTACAAGTTGATCCTACGAGGTAGCATGGTGAAGATCTTGCAGGCCAGATCTCGATGAACTGGCCCTTTCTGACTGGTAATGAATACTTATAGATCAGGGTTCCCTCAACTGCTTGCACGTTGCACGTTTGCAAGTCGAACATTTGCCAAATGATTAAGTGCAAGTATTTCAAAGTATTGGAGACTCTTAAAGCAATGCTTCACAGAGTATACTTCCACATAAAAGTAGAAGGCGAAAGTCAGAGCAAGGATAAAACAATTTCTCAAAGCTATAGGATAGATAAAGGATTAAAGGAAACTGTGTGTGTGTGTGTGTGTGTGTGTGTGTGTGTGTGTAGGGGGGGTTGTTTGACTGGTTTTGCATCTGTGTTTTTAATATATCAGTTATGCAAGTGGTGTCATTAATTTCTGTAACCACGAAGTTACAGGCTCCAGTCCAGCTGGTGGCAGTAATGCACCAAGCTGGCATGCCATCTGCAGTTGAATTTAGAGGAAGAAAAAGAAGCCGCAGAAGAAGAGAAAAAGGCTTTCTACCTTACCCTCCACCCCCAGAAAGTGTTTTGTATCCATTTTGGATGTAAAAGCTTATTTAATCTCAACCTTCAGTTTCTGATCCAGTTTAACACTAATATTGTGGACCACCAGCTCTTAGCTCTGTTCTGCTTTAACACACACAAGGTAAGTTCCACTCAAGCTTCTAGATAAGATACCATCCCAAATGGATTCATCCTTCATATATAGTGCACTACATAGGGAGTGAGGATAATGCTGTATACATACTATGTAGTGTAGTATCTTTATTGTAGAGACATTTGGAATACAGCCCGTTTCAGTTTTGATTAATTATTTTTCATTAACCAAATAATATTTTTTTGTAAATGGGTAATTATATGGACGATTCTTGTGTACATCGCTAAATATTTGAATGATTATTTTGTTTATTTATTAAATTATGTAACTTCTGAGAGCGTGTTGTCTCTAGAAAATTATTAATTTTCATCAGAGTTTATGAAAGAAGCAGGAAGGTGAAAGATTATAACAGGTTAATCAATAAATCTGAATTTAGACTCATGAAGTAAATGTAACTAGATTTAAATGATAAATCGATGAAGTTTTAAATACAGATTATATAATAATCTGAATCAGCTATATTGTTGTTTGGTCTTTAGCTTTGTGAGAGCATGAAGACCGAGGCTTGTACGACTTCTGATGGAGGAACATCAACCTCTACAGACCAACAGAATGGAGGATTCCAGAAGAAGTCCATAAAAGAGGAAGAAGATGAAGATGATCTCTGTAAGAAATCTTCTTCAAATCCAATCCAGTCTGTGGAAAAATAAAGTGCTTTTCTTTTGACACTGAATGTAATGAATGGAATTTCAGGTGGAGGAACATCAAGCTCTGTGGAACACATCAGCCCTGTAGAACAACAGAATGGAGGATTCCAGAAGAAGTTCATAAAAGAGGAAGAAGCTGAAGATGAAGATTACTCTGTAAGAGAACAGACTCATTACAGTCCAGTCTCAGTTTGGAATTCTGTTCTAATTCTTAGCTGAACTAAGCTTCATATGGGAATAGAAAAACCAGTCCCATTCATGTAGGACTGCATCTTGGATTTCCAATATTCCAAGTGTAGAAATAAGGAAGTGTAAAAACTCAAAGCTCCACTGGGGGTTTAAAGGGAAATCCTCTTGCACCTGTAAATGTGATTGATGTGAAAAATCATTTCTTTTTTTAGAATGTGAGGAGTGCAGCTGCCCTTCTTCTTCAACAAGTGTGAGGTTCACGGTCCGGCTCTGTTTCATCCCTGATTAGCCCCGTTCCCATGGGGGTCAGCGACGAGCAGACAAAGCCTTCCTCCAGGGCTAGAGAGTTCGGGGGAAGGTTCGGGATTCCTGGTATTCCTGATGCAGGTCTGGGAGTGTTTAATAATGGAGATCCTGTTCCAGTTGGTGCCTCACTTTGGACCGTACCAGGGAGAACTGGTTAGATCGAGAGGAAGCCATGAACAGTGCTTATTCTTGGGTGTGAGTTAGATTATTAAATCTGTTGTATGAATTATTATAAAAATCCTGTACAAATGTCCAGTCTAATGTATAATGTTGAATAATGTTTTCTGCAGATCTCCAAGAGCAGTGAGTGTGAGGAATACATAGATGCTAAGAGAGAGATTCATGCTAACTGGATGAGGTGAGGAAACCCTGCAGAAATCTGTTGGATCTTTGATGATAAGAATGAATTGAAATGGTTTGATTTGGTGGAGAATCTTCATCCTCCTTCTGTCTGTAACTGATCTTCATGACTTTCTCAGATATGTGAATTGTGCTCGTACTGATGAAGAACAGAATCTGGTGGTGTTCCAGTATCGAGGTGGAATTTATTACCGTTGCTGTCGACCCATTAATCCAGGACAGGAGCTCTTGGTGTGTTATGATGAGGGATACGGAAAAAATCTCAGCAGTACATTCGACTACATCTGGAACAGAAAGTGCTCCTCTGATGGTAATGTATAAACATTATTATTGTCTCTTTAATGACCATGGCATTAATACATTTAAATTCTAAATACATAATATATTAGTTCAAAATCTCCAGTCTGATTTAAAAAGGGTGTTGTCTTTGATTTATCACCACAATTTATAATCATTTAACTCGTTGAAATTAAGAAAAGTGCTTTACTCTGTTAAGAAATGCAGGGTGCAGGGGATTGTAGTCCCACTATCTTTGGTCATGGACCAAAGAGAACTGATCTCGGGTTAAGAAAGTGACTGTTTGCAAGTAAAGTAATGATGGGGAGAACCAATACATTTAGCCATGTCTGCATCTAATTATCAATTGTTGTTTATCTTGTGTAATTCTTTAACATGTTTACATCATTATTTTTCCCCCCAACCAATTTCTGCTGTAGAAATGAACAACACCTTCTTGGATGTTTTCATCTGCTCCTTGTGTCCACTTTTCTTTACATCACAAATCTTCTTCCAAAAACACATCAGGAGATGCCACTATGACAAAAATGAATATAAGGATCTGATGCCCACAGAAACCTCCAGTAGCCAGCAAACATTGTTTGGTACTTTCAGCACTGACGGACAAATACGGAAAAAGAAACACCAGTGCTCAGTGTGCGGTAAGAGATTTAAGTGTCCAAGTGATCTCCAGACTCATCAGCGCACTCACACTGGGGAGAAGCCGTATCAGTGCTCAGAGTGTGGTAAAAGATTTACTGATGGAGGTAATCTCCAAAAGCACCAACGCATCCACATAGGAGAGAAACCATATCAGTGTTCACAGTGTGAGAAAAGTTTTACTAATGGTGGCAATCTTCGCCAACACCAGCGCATCCACACTGGAGAAAAACCATATCAGTGCTCAGAGTGTGGACGGAGCTTTAGTCTAAAAACTCATCTCCAAACACACCAGCGCACTCACACTGGTGAGAAACCATATCAGTGTTCACAGTGTGAGAAGAGCTTTGCTGAATTTGGTAATCTGCAAAAACACCAACGTATCCACACTGGAGAGAAACCGTATGTATGCGCACAGTGTGGGAAAGGTTTTAGTCAGTTAAGCAATCTCCACCAACACCAACGCATCCACACTGGAGTGAAACCATATCATTGTTCACAGTGTGAGAAAAGTTTTACTCAACTAAGTACTCTCCAAAAACACCAACGCATGCACAGTGGAGAGAAACCGTATCACTGCTCAGAGTGTGGGAAGAGCTTTAGTGCGCTGGGTTTTCTCCACAAACATCAGCGCACTCACACTGGAGAGAAACCACATCAGTGCTCAGAATGTGAAAAAAGTTTTAATGATGGTGCTAAACTCCAAATGCACCAACGCATCCACATTGGAGAGAAACCATATGCTTGCTCGGAGTGTGGGAAAAGTTTTACTAATGGTGGTAATC
Organism: Ancistrus triradiatus; assembly: GCA_025084515.1. Taxonomy (NCBI): domain Eukaryota; kingdom Metazoa; phylum Chordata; class Actinopteri; order Siluriformes; family Loricariidae; genus Ancistrus; species Ancistrus triradiatus. The sequence goes on from JAJAGP010004716.1 coordinate 25,179, forward strand.
TCCGCCAACACCAGCGCATCCATACTGGAGAGAAACCATATCAATGCTTACAGTGTGAGAAGAGCTTCTCTGACTTTGGTAATCTTCAACGACACCACCGTGTTCACACTGGAGAGAAACCCTATCAATGCTCACAGTGTGGGAGGAGCTTTAGTCGAAAGACTCATCTTGAAACACACCAGCGCATTCACGCTGGAGAGAAACCGTATCAGTGTTTAGAGTGTGGGAAGAGCTTTATTAATGGTGGTAATCTCCAAAAGCACCAACGCGTCCACACTGGAGAGAAACCATATGTCTGCTCACAGTGTGGGAAAGGTTTTACTCAACTAAGTAATCTCCAACAGCACCAGCGCATCCACACTGGAGAGAAACCATATCTCTGCTCACATTGTGGGAAAAGTTTCACTCAACTAAGTAATCTCCAACAACACCAACGCATTCACACCGGAGAGAAACCATATCACTGCTCAGAGTGTGGGAAGAACTTTATTGCCCTTAGTTTTCTCCAAAGACACCACTGCATTCACACGAGAGAGAAGCCATATCAGTGCTAACAGTGTGGAAAAATGTTTATGAATTGTGGTGAACTCCTAAAGTACAAATCGACCCATACTAGAGAGAAAATGCATCACTCCTGATCATGTAGTTACTTTAGTTTTCCCACATTACCCCACTGCTGTTATTTTCACTGCTGCTAAGCTAAAAGACTGGCTCCTCCGACCTGACAGCAATAATTTAATACCCATTATGTATATATGTATGTCTCAAGAATGGCTTCACAAGACTTTTTCCTCAAAACAAAGAAAAGTTAAGCATCAATAGACTTGTCTATATTGCACTCCCTTGGCTGAATAAACTTCACCTGACTGATCAAACAGCTGAGTTTCTTCCTTTTATCTAATGGCGTCTCAAGATAAACCTTTTCATTTCGCTCTAGCATTGCATTCATTAAATTACTAATAATAATAAAACAATTGCCTTAATATGTTTCTTTCTAGGGACTGTGTTTCCTAGCAACCTACATTTTTAATATGAATAATGCTCTTGTCTGTGCAGGTTAGATGACATGGTCTCACGATAGCACAGCCAACTTTCTGGCTAATTTGGCTAATGGCCATGGTTAGTTGTCGCAGTTCTAGAAGGTGAATCATTCTTAACCATTGGGCGTACATATAATCCTGAGCAACTGCCCAATCCTTACTGGATAATTAGCACTCCAACAACATAATGTTGCCACTATAGTGCTTTACAGTAGGTATGGGGTATACGGGGATGCTTTGTTTCAAAGAAGGTCGCTCTTCAGGTAGATGGCAGCTGGAGTGCAAATAACTGTGTGGCACTTTGGGCAGCTATACAGTCTTGTAAGTACTTCAAAGTTGCCAGTGGCTGATTCTTATCTTCCATGATCGATATCCACCTGGCTCTTCCAGTTTAGAGGGTGTAATAAAAGTGAATAAATTGGGTATTTTAAAAGGTTGACTAACGCTGAAATATGTCCAAAGCCTGTTGAAAATTCCACAAGCTCATTTGTGTAAGGTGTTTTGCTCAATCGTGCAATATCTGGGATACATATGTATGAACAGAATGTACCAAAACAAGTAGATACTGAGCTGAAGCTTGGAGCAGGGTGGCACTTGGCCAGCCTCGCCATCTCCAACCCATTGCTTCAGCTGGGTGATTGCCAACTGGATTGTACTCATAGAGCTAAGGCTAGTGCCCTTGTTCTTTTTTGTATAAGCAGACAGAGCTCTTTGAGCATGAGGGAGAAGTTCTTTTCTAGTTTGTAAATATATTATTATACTATACACGCACATCTGGACTAAGCCTAACAGACCACCACCATGCCATTGTCACTGCAGTGCTGAGAATGTTCCACCACCCAAATAGTGCCTGATCTGTGCTGGTCCTGACCATTAGAGACTAGTTTAAAGACTTGTTTAAAGGGGACAAACAAAGTATGTAAAGAAACAGATGGACTACAGTCTGTAAGTGTAGTACTACAAAATCTCCTATTTACAGTGGGGCAAAAAAGTATTTAGTCAGCCACTGATTGTGCAAGTTCTACTTAGAAAGATGGGAGGGGTCTGTAATTTTCATCATAGCTACACTTTCAAAACTATGAGAGACAAATATTAGAAAAAAAAAATCCAGAAATCGCATTGCCAAGGATTTTTTTTAAAAAAATTTTAATTTGAAATTAATGGTGGAAAATAAAAGTATTTGGTCAATAAAATTTGGTTCAACGCAATACTTGTAACATAACCTTTGTTTGGCCAATGACAAGAGGTCAAACGTTTTCAGCTGTAAGTCTTCACCAGTTTGGCACACATGTAGCTGGTATTTTGGTCCAATTCCTCCATGCCAGATCTCCTCTATAGCAGTGATGTTTTTGGGGTCAACATGGACTTTCCACTCCCCGTCCACAATTTTCCTGTGGGGGTTGAGATCTGACACTGCTAGGCCACTTGAGGGACTTGAAAATGCTTTTTACGGAGCCACTCCTTTGTAGCCCCGAAGCAGTGTGTGTTTGGGATCATTGTCATGCTGGGAACCCCAGCCACGTTCCATCTTCAATGCTCGCACTGATAGAAAGAAGGAGGTATTGGCCTTAAAATCTCACGATAACATGCCACCCGTTCATTCTTCCCTTAACACGGAAATCAGTCATCCTGTACCCTCTGCAGTCAAACAAAGCGCCCCAAAGCATGAGGTTTTCCACCGACCCCAAGTGGGAAACCCTCACCACCCACAGTAGCTATGGCAACAACTCAGCATTCTTCTTCTTCTAATCAAACACGGACGCGTTTGAGTTTTTATTACAAAAAGTACTATTTTTGGTTTCAGCTGACAACATGATATTCTTCCCATCCTCTTGCTAGATCATCCATGCTTCTTGGGGGCATTTGGCACTCTCTGGTGCAAACTTCAGATGGGCTGGACATGTACTGGCTTAAGCAGGGGGACCACACCTGGAACTGAAGGGTCTGAGGTCCCTCTGTAGTGTGTTACTGATGGTAGCCCTTTGTTACTTTGGTAGCCCAGCTCTCTGCAGTCATTCATCAGGTCCATCCCGTAGTTCTGGGGATTTTTGCTAACCATTCTCATGATCATTTTGACCTCATGGGTTGAGATCTTCGTGGGTGAGAGCCGCAGATTGAGGGAATTATCAGTGGTCTTGTATGTCTTACAATTGATCCCACAGTTGATTTATTCACACCAACCTGCTTGCCTATTGTAGATTCACTCTTCCTAGTCTGGTGCAGGTCTACAATTTTCTTCCTGGTGTCCTTCGACAGCTCTTTGGTCTTGGCCATGGTTGAGTTTGGAGTCTGACTGTTTGAGGCTGTGGACAGGTGTCTTTTATACAGATAACGAGGTCAAACACGTGCCATTAATACAGGTAACGAGTGGAGGACAGAAAAGCTTCTTAAAGAAGAAGTTAGGTCTGTGAGAGCCAGAAATCTTGCTTTTTTGAGGGTGACCAAATACTTATTTTTCACCATGATTTACAATTAAATTCTTTAAAAATCCTACAATGTGATTTCCTGGATCTCACCTCTCTCATCTTTCTAAGTAGGAGAACTTGCACAATCAGTGACTGACTAAATACTGTTTTGCCCCACTGTATACACTCATTGTGATAAAATGCACAATGAGTGTAAAAACATTTATATTCTTTTTACATATTCCGTGTAAAAAGAATATAAAAGAAGAAAGCATTTGGAGCCAGTAGGCTGTATTGTGATGTTTTTGGTAAGTGTTGGTAATTATGAATTAAATCCATAATTTAATTCTGTAATCTGTGGGTAATGTTATCCGAATTACACATCCATCTGTTGATTAAATCTACATAAACTGATCATTTGTACTGTATTCTACATTATCACAGAAAGTATCATAGCAGCAGTGGCATTCTCAAATAAGCTGTATATGGATGTGGTGAGGGGACAATTTACATACCCCCCAGTTGCACACTATCACTTTATCACCACTATTTATTTAATAATCTTGTAGCCTGTATATATATTTTTTCTTGTCAATACTATTTTGTAAATTGTAAATTTTGAATTATTCTTTATTGTTCCTTTTTGTACTACTGTTGCCTTAGAGAGGATGCTAAACTAAATTTCACTGTTTTAACATTGTCTACAACTGATTTCTCAGCAACAATAAATCTATTTTATTCTATTCTATTCTATTCTATTCTATTCAGGGATTTTCTCACCTGCATTATTGAGCATGCATCAAGACACATCAGAATATACTAAACGTCAATAAAAAACACTGAATTAGCACAGATTAGAACAGAATTACCACAGAACACTATAAAAATTACACAGTACAGAAATTACCACAGAATAATACAGAAATGAACAAAGAACAGTACAGAAATTACCCGAGAACACTACAGAAATTACCACAGAATAGTAGAAATGACCACAGAATAGTACAGAAATGACCACAGACTACTACAGAATTTACCACAGAATAGTACAGAAATTACCCGAGAACACTGCAGAAATTACCACAGAAAACACTACAGAAATTAACACAGAATAGTAGAAATTACCCGAGACCACTACAAAAATTACCAGAGACCACACTACAGAAATTACCACAGAATAATACAGAAATAAACACAGAATAATAGTACAGAAATTACCACAGACTACTAATTTGCCACAGCATAGTAAAGAAATTATCAGAGAACATATTACAGAAATTACCACATGATAATACAGAAATTACCACAGAACACACTGCATAAACTACCACAGAACATATTGCAGAAATTACCACAGCAACCTACAGATTTTGCCACAGAATAGTAAAGAAATTATCAGAGAACATATTAAAGAAATTACCAGAGAGCACTACAGAAATCACCACAGAAAACACTACAGAAATCACCACAGAACACACTACAGAAATTACCACAGACCCTACAATTTGTGCACAGAATGTAAAGCAATTATCAGAGAACCTATTAAAGAAATTACCAGAGAGCACTACAAAATCACCAACAAAAACACACAGAAATCACCACAAACACCTACAGAAATTACCACCAGAACACACCGACAGAAATCACCACAGAACACACTTACAGAAATCCACCACAGAACAACACTACAGAAATTACCACCGAACACACTACATAAATCACCACAGACACACTCTACAGATTTTGCCACAGAATAGTAAAGAAATTATCAGAGAACATATTAAAGAAATTACCAGAGAGCACTACAGAAATCACCACAGAAAACACTACAGAAATCACCACAGAACACACTACAGAAATTACCACAGCCCAGGAAAAAATGTATTGTGAAATTTAACAGTAGAACATGAAGTGGCCAAATTACCACCAAAATTCATAGTAGAACTGTGAACTTCATGGTCAAACTGTGAAAGTTTACATTAAAAACCTCAAGCAGTTCACAGTTTTACTATGAAAATTCACAGTACATTTTTTTTCCTGGGAGAACCACTAGAAGGATGAAAGTCAGAGCAAATACAACAGAAATGTCCAATTTTGTGTTTTTAACCAAATATTCTCACTTTCCAGGCCAGCTGGTGGCAGTAATGCACCAAACTTACATGCCAATTGCATTTAAATTAAATTTAGAGGAGGAAGAATGCTCCTGCATCTCTACCTCCAGAAAGTGTTTTGTCTCTTTTTGGATGTAAAAGCATTGTATTTAATCCCAACATTCAGCATCTGATCCAGTTTAACACTAATATTGTGGATTAGAAGCTCTTAGCTCTGTTCTGCTTTAACACACAAGGTAAGTTCCACTCAAGCGTCTAGGTAACAGATACCATCCCAAATGGATTCATCCTCCCTACATAGTGCACTACATAGGGAGTGAGGATAATGCTGAATACACACTGCATAGTGAACTGTGTCTTTAAGAAGGAGAGATTTGAGATTCAGGCCTAATGGTTTCGTTTGTTTACTCTAAAATTGATTTCTCTAAACTTGTGTAAATGAGGTGCTCTGATTTCTAACTGATTTTTTGATTCTGATGATGTGAACCTCTCTTCAGGGTCTCAGCTCTTTAGATCTTTAAGAATGCTGTCAGCTGAGGTGAGATCCTGTAAAAATGTAACCTTTTCTGATCCTGTAAAAACGAATAATCCATTAATTTGATTTTCTTGAATCAGCTCTATTATTTTTTGGTCATTAGGTTTGTGAGAACATGAAGACAGAGACTTGTACAGAATGGAGGATTCCAGAAGTCCATAAATGAGGAAGAAGCTGAAGATGAAGATTTCCTCTGTAAGAGAACAGACTCATTAAAGTCCAGTTTCAGTTTGAATTCTGTTCTAATTCCTAGCTGAATTAAGCTTCATATGGGAATACTCTATCTACAGAATCTGGTGGTGTTCCAGTATCGAGGTAGAATTTATTACCGCTGCTGTCGACCCATTAATCCAGGACAGGAGCTCTTGGTGTGTTATGGTGAGGGATACGGCAAAAACCTCAGCAGTACCTTCAACTACATCTGGAACCGAAAGTGCTCCTCTAATGGTAATGTCCAAACATTGTGCATTTTATTGGAATTGTATAATCTAGAAAATAATTGTATGAATTGAAATAAACTTTGTCAGATCTGTAATAATTTAATAATAATGTACCCTTTTACATGGAAAAATGTTCTGTTGTTGGTATTGTGAAAAATAAGATACAGGGACTGTAGTAAACCTTATTGCTCATGGACAGAAGAGAACTCACCTCAGGTTAAGGAAACAGCTGTTTGCAGCCTAGTATTATACGAATGATGGATGGTCAGCTTCAACCTTATTCAGTGAAAGGGCATCTCAACCATGTCTGCATTCAATTATTGTTTGTTATTTATCTTGTGTCACTCCTTAGCAGTTTTGTTGTTAGATATGCTTATTTTTCTACAATTTCTCTAGAAAGGAACAACACCTTGGTGGAAGTCTTCTCCTGCTCCTTGTGTCCACTTTTCTTTACATCACAAATTTACCTCCAAAAACACATGAGAAGATGCCACAATGACACAACTGAACACAAGACTCTCACTCACCAAAAAAGTTCAAGTAGTCAGCAAACATTGTGTGGTTCTGTCAGCACTGAGAGACAAATACTGAACAAAAACCACCAATGTTCAGAGTGTGAGAAGAGCTTTAATAGTATAAGTGACCTCCATAGGGACCAGCGCATACACACTGGATATAAAAAATACCAGTGCTCAGAGTGTGGGAAGAGCTTTAAGTGCCAAAGTGATCTCCAGAGACATCAATGCATTCACACTGGAGAGAAACCGTATCAGTGCTCAGAGTGTGGGAAAAGATTCACTGACAGAGGTAAGCTCCAGAGGCATCAAATTATCCACACTGGACAGAACCCATACGACTGCTCACAATGCGGGAAACATTTTAATCAGCAAAGTAATCTCCATCAACACCAATGCATCCACAGTGGAGAGAAACCGTATCACTGCTCAGAATGTGGAAAGAGCTTTACTGCCCCGAGTTTTCTCCAGAGACACCAGCGTATCCACACTGGAGAAAAACCTTATCAGTGCTCAGAATGTGGGAAGAGGTTTTCAGACTTAAGTTATTTCCGAACACACCAACGCATCCACACTGGAGAGAAACCATATTACTGTTCACAATGTGGGAAGAGCTTTTCTGAGTCCACTTATTTCCGAAAGCACCAACAAATTCACACTGGAGAGAACCCATACTTTTGCTCACAGTGTGGGAAGAGTTTTGCTCAACTTGGTGATCTTAAACTACACCACCGCATTCACACTGGAGAGAAAATGTATCAGTGCTCTCAGTGTCAGGGGAGCTTTAATCGAAAGTCTCGCCTTCAAGTGCACCAGCGCATTCACACCGGTGAGTACCGTATCACTGCTCACAGTGTGGGAAGAGCGGGAGGGACTGTGGTGGCCTAGTGGTTAAGGTACTGGACTCTGGACCAAAAGGTCCAGGGTTCAAATCCCACCTCTGCCAAGCTGCCACTGTTGGGTCCTTGAGCAAGGCCCTTAACCCACAATTGCTTGGATTGTAAGACTCTGGATAAGGGCGTCTGCTAAATGCTGTAAATGTAAATGTAAATGTAAGAGCTTTTCTGATGTTAGTTATCTAAAAAAACACCATCACATCCACACTGGAGAGAACCTGTATCAGTGCTCCCATTGTGGGAGGAGCTTTAGACGAATGATTGGCCTTCATGCACACCAGCGCTTGAGAAACCATATCAGTGCTTAGAGTGTAAGAAGAGCTTTGCTGAAAGGGGTAATCTCAAAAAGCACCAGCGCATCCACACTGTAAAGAAAATGTAATCAAGTAATCCTATTTCACTGAATTCTCAATGGCTCCAAGATCAACTAAACATGATCAATCAAAGTCTAATCACTGTACTTCACTCACTTGCTACACTGAACCTCCCTTGAATGAGAGAGACTCTTGCCATTATCATACAGTGACTGTAGATCTCCTCTTCATTTACCACTACCGTTGCATTCACTCAGTTAATAATAACAATAAAGCTTCAGTTGCCTTATTATTTTTTTGGTACTGTGCCCTATTTATGTGCATGTTAGGTTAGCAGCTACATGTAAGTACACATAATCATGCAATAGATGAAGGCTGTTGGGTGGAAGCTGAAGCTGAAATGACCGGAGTCTTGGCAGTGAAAGCAGGTTATGACGGAGGAATAACCATGAGGAAAGTTATTCATTAATTTTAGCACAGTTTCCACAATGGAAGGAAACCACATAGCTGGTCAGAGCATGGAATGAGTTATATCAAAGAGGTATGCTCTGAAACCACCAACACAACCACACTGGAGAGAAACCCTATCAGTGCTTATAGTGTGGGAAGAGCTCTGTTTTCAACTACATCATAAAGCAGTGTTTCTTGATCCTGGTCCTGGAGCCCCACTGCTCAGCATATTTTAGTGTTTTCATTGCTCCCACCACACCTGATCCAACTACTCAGCTCATAAACAAGCCCATTATTGATTTAAAGAGGCTTTGTTAAACCTCACCAACATACAGCAAAAATTTCCCAGGAATGTCTCCACTAGATTGCAACACTTGCCTGGTCACCAGATATTTCAGCAATCAAGCATTTATGGGACCACCTGGGGACTCCAGCTTCAGCAACCTATGAGTGTGCAGGATCTACAGACCCAGCTGTAACATCTGGGCCACAGGATACCATAGTGAACTTGTATGCCTCCATGCCCAACCGGATCTCATCTTGTATCCAGGCTAGAAGTAACATAACATGGTAACTAAAGCCTCCTTTCAGTTGTACAGTTTCCCCCAATAAACCTATTCTTTCACTCTAATATTGTAATCACTTACGTATATCATTATTACACTCATACATATAAAGATTCACTAGATCATGGTTTTTTTTTTTGTTGTTGTTGTTGTTTTTGTTAATAACTAAGGCCATACCTAATTCAGTACTATGGAAATCATGTCACGGATCCTTCGAATGAGCAGTCAAAAATTGCAATGAAACATTTACATGGGATCTGGAGGTATATGCTTAGTGATTTGAGTCAAGTCAATTCAAATTTATTTATATAGCGCTTTTTACAACAGAGCATTGTGTCAAAGTAGCTTTGCAAATATATTGAGCAAGCCTGAGGTGACAATGGCAAGGAAAAACTCCCCAAACCTTACAGGGAAGAAACCTTAGAAGAACCAAGTCTCAAACAGGCACCCATCCTCATTGGGCAGCCTGGATCTTAGTCCAAATAGAAGAGTCACTGTAGGTTTTTGTGTCCTGGAAGTTATTACCCTCTGATGGGAACTGAGTAATGGTATGAGGACTGGAACAGAGAGAGCCACCACAGGATTACAGCACTTTCAGCTGATGAGTAGGAAAGGCAGTGTTTTTAACAGCAGCGCTGGATCTAAGGCCTAAGGGCTTCATCCTCAGGTTGATGGTGGCAGTGAGGAGAGGCAGTGTTGTCCTTACAGCAGTGAAGCCGTGGGCTGCATCCTCAGGACACAATACCCTAGACCAGTGCCATCTCGGAAATAGAGAAACACAAAAAGGGTTAAAAGCATGATGCGAAGTAAGTATTCATAGTAAAACGTCAACGATGCAGATTACATCACGACCCCCCCCCCCCCCCAAAAAATAGATTAATAGCGAGTTTGAATCACGAACAGTGACAGGGAGGCTATTAGGCTATTCCAAAGGTGAGGGGCTATGTATGAGAACGCTCTTCCCCCTGCAGTGACTTTTTTAATCCTAGGGACTACAAGTAACCCTGCATCTTGTGAACGAAGTAAGCCTGATGGGTTATAGTACTGAATTAGTTCACTCAAATACTGCGGAGCCAGACCATATGGCTCTTTATAGGTCATTAATAAGATTTTACAATCAATACGAAATTTAATTGGCAGCCAGTGCAGAGATGATAGAACGGGACTAATATGATCAAACTTCCTGGTTCTAGTAAGCACTCATGCTGCTGCATTTTGGACCAACTTTGGCTTGTTAGAGGATCTACCAGAGCATTAATACCAGAGAGCGTTAATATTTAACACTAGATTAGTCAGCTTCTCCCTTGCAGCCTTCAGATCAGCAAGTAACAATTCAGTTTTATCTGCATTTAGTAGAAGGAAGTTACATGACATCCAGTCTTTTATGTCGTTAATACAATCCTCAATCTTACTGAGTCTGTGGATTTTGTTTGGTTTGTCTGATATATACAACTGTGTGTCGTCTGCATAACAGTGAAAATGAATTCCTTGTTTATTAATAATATTCCCTAATTGTAGAACGTAAAGAGTAAATAATAGAGGTCCCAACACTGACTTCTGGGGAACGCCATACTGACTTTTTTCATTTATGGTATCATTCAAGTGCCTTACGTTAATTTGCACTATAAGGCGGTCCTATTGATCCGGCCAGAATGTTAGCAATCGGTTAGTGAACATGTCAAAGTCTAAAGCAGCAAAAAGCACTACTCCAGAGAACATGGTAACTGACTGTGGCCAAAACATTTTACACACTGAAGGTCCGATATTATTTTGTGCTAGCTGTAATGGCTAGCACATTGTAATGGTTAGATCACACTAAATGATGCCTAACATCATCTAATGTTCTAAGCTTACAACCAACAAGTAACTGTGGTAGCCTAGCGGTTAAGGTACTGGACTCTGGACCAGAAGGTCCAGGGTTCAAATCCCACCTCTGCCAAGCTGCCACTGTTGGGTCCTTGAGCAAGACCCTTAACCCACAATTGCTTGGATTGTAAGACTGTACCAATTGTAAGTCGCTCTGGATAAGGGCGTTTGCTAAATGCTGTAAATGTAGATGTAAGTGAGGTAGGCTATGCTATGTATTTCTTTGCCATTTTGAGGGTTATTTAATGACTGTGATCTGTGATTTTTGGAAAACAATGTCTGTGAAATTATGCACATTTCCCCCTGAATTTAGTAAGGTAATTGAAAGTTATAGAGGAACTGATGTACCAAAAAAGTTTCACTTGCATAATGAGGGACTCTCACAGCCTTGTACTGTCATATAAACAGGCAATTCTCATTCCATAAATGTGTTTGAGAGAGTGTCAGGTAAGGAGGGGCTGGAAACAATGTGCTGCACACACCTGTACAGTGAAACTTTCACTGATCCTAGATAGTAAAAAGTAGAAAATCAAATGTGGTGATAAATATTGATATGAAATAAAATCAACGTATAGGAAACAGTATCTTAATTATTTAGTCAACACCAGTACGCTACAGTGCAACAAATAGTATTGCTAATTACAGTATATAATGCTGTGAAGCATGGACGTCGGTAGATATGTTCTATGGGGGATTTAGCCCCCCCCCCATCAAAATATTCTCTGGCCCCCTCCCGTGGACGCAGACCTGTGTCCACCAAATCAAAACCACACTTAAGTCCAGTAGGTGGCGGTAATACACCATATAGTTTGTTGTCAACCGTCTCAAAGAAGAGGAATGCTCCATCAGCTTACACTTAGAGAAACAGTTTTTGTCTCCATTGTTGATCTAAAAGCTTATTTCCATGGTTGATATTTAATCCCAACATTCAGCATCTGATCCAGTTTAACACTAATATTGTGGATTAGAAGCTCTTAGCTCTGTTCTGCTTTAACACACAAGGTAAGTTCCACTCAAGCTTCTAGCTAACAGATACCATCCCAAATGGATTTATCCTCCCTACATAGTGCACTACATAGGGAGTGAGGATAATGCCGGATACACACTTTGTAGTGAACTGTGTTTTACGGTCGAAAGATTTGGAATTCAACCTCAGTTATTTATTAAACACATTTCTACCTCAGATAAATATCCACATTATATTTTCATGGAATGAATAAATATTATCTAGTATATTTTATTAAACTATTGTGACTATTGAGTTTAATGATTTATGTGAGCAGTACTTTCTGTATTAAGTAATTAATAAAGATTTTTGAAAAATGAACAAGTTACTAACAATCAAGATAACAATTTATGCTGACAGAATGTTCTTAGTTTGCCTCTTGTAAGTTGTTCACATTCAGCACAGTATCCAGATGAAGTGGCATGCTGAATGTATGAGTCAGGAATGTTTATAAATAAAGCAGTCCTTGTCTGAAGCTTAAGGTTTCAGTGTGTTTACCCTAATTAGATTTCTGAGAACTTGTAAAAATATAGTGTGTTCAATTATAGAATGTTCTAGATTTGATTTTGTTATGACCTGGACCTATATTTACAATCTCAGCTCTTTAGATATTTTACAATGGAATCAGCAGAAGTGAGATGTAGTTCAGAAAACCTCCACCCTCTCCTGATCCTGTAAAACCAATAAATTAACTCACTTTTCTGAATGAGCTCTATTGTTCTTTGTTAATTAGGTTTGTGAGAGCATGATGACAGAGACTTATATGACTTCTGATGGAGGAACATCAACCTCTACAGACCAGCAGAATGGAGGATTCCAGAAGAAGTCCATAAAAGAGGAAGAAGATGAAGATAAAGATGATCTCTGTAAGAAATTTCCTTCAAATCCAATCCACTCTGAGGATAAAAAGTGCTTTTCTTTTGGCACTAATGAAATGTAATGAATCGAATTTCAGGTGGAGGCTCTGTGGGACACATCAGCCCTGTAGGACAACAGAATGGAGGATTCCAGAAGAAGCTCATAAAAGAGGAAGAAGCTGAAGATGAAGATTACCTCTGTAAGAGAACAGACTCATTAAAGTCCAGTCTCAGTTTGAATTCTGTTCTAATTCTTAGCTGAACTAAGCTTCATATGGGAATAGAAACCAGTCCCATGTTTATTTATTTACTCTATCTAGCTTCATGTAGGACTGCATCTTGGATTTCCAATATTCCAAGTGTAGAAATAAAGGAAGTGTAAAAACTCAAAGCTCCACTGGGGGTTTAAAGGGAAATCCTCTTATACCTGTAAGTGTGATTGATGTGAGAATCATTTCTTTCTTTAGACTGTGAGGAGTGCAGCTGCTTCTTCTTCAACAAGTGTGAGGTTCACGGTCCGGCTCTCTTCATACCTGATAGCCCCGTTCCCATGGGGGTCAGCGACCGAGCCAGACAAAGCCTTCCTCCAGGGCTAGAGGTTCGGGAGTCTGGTATTCCTGATGCGGTCTGGGAGTGTTTAAATAATGGAGATTCCTGTTCCAGTTGGTTGCTCACTTTGGACCGTCCCAGTGAGAACTGGTATACGAGTCAAGGAAAGCCAGGAACAGTGCTTATTCTTGGGTTGGTGAGCTGGTTTATTAAAAATTATTGGTATGAATCCTAAGAGCCTGTAAAACCTCTAGTCAGATGAACCAAAACCCTGTTTCTCATTTTCTTCTCTTCCACAAACACCTTGGTTAAATCACTTAGTAAACACATACATGTCTATGTCCTTCTTAAAAGAGTTATCAGAAATAAACCAAGTCCCCAAAACAATACTCAGACCTGCCAACATCCATGCCACCAATTAATTTGGAAGACCTTGCAAAAAAGTCTTTCTGTTATCTATCCCAAACGTAACACCTGGAGTTTTGTTTAGATGCTACTTGGTACTGGAACCATGTTTTATAGCAGATGAGTCCAAAACTGAGCATTTTGGCAAAACCTGAGGTGGTTGAGTGAAAAACCTAGGACCCTCTGGGACTTTTTTTCATACTATATTTAGTTCATTAAATGTTGGGTTTTCTTATTTTTTCGGTGTTAGATTAACTAAATTCAAGCAAATGGAAAATGTCTAAACTAAGTTTCAATGTATTTTAAAACAATATTTTGTTTTAAATCATTAATGTGTTTTTATATTTCTGCAGATCTCCCAGAGCAGTGGAGTGTGAGGATACATAGATGCTAAAGAGAGGATTCATGCTACTGGATGAATGGTGATGAAACCCTGTAAAATCTGTTGGTCTTTGATGATTAGAATGAATTGAAATGGTTTGATTGGAGGAGAATCTTCATCCTCCTTCTGTCTGTAACTGATCTTCATGACTTTCTCAGATATGTGAATTGTGCTCGTACTGATGAAGAACAGAATCTGGTGGTGTTCCAGTATCGAGGTGGAATTTATTACCGTTGCTGTCGACCCATTAATCCAGGACAGGAGCTCTTGGTGTGTTATGATGAGGGATACGGCAAAAACCTCAGCAGTACATTCGACTACATCTGGAACAGAAAGTGCTCCTCTAATGGTAATGTCTCTTTACTTGGGGATTGTGCACATCCCTGATATAGAGCATTCCTGTTTGGGAGTGAGAGAGGAAAACAATATTATACTTACCAAATCAGAACCATCATTAATAACATCAGTGCACCTCAGCTGGACTGAGGTTGTGAACCTGCTATAAGTCTGTACTGTATAACAGAGCTACTGTAAGTAATACATAGGTCTTGTTGGCTATTGTATACAAATCTCTATATTATAAAATCGGAGTGAGATCCCAGCGGTATAACAAAAGTCTAGGATCCCATTATCATTTCAGTTTTTTGACTAGTGATTCTTAATATGTTAACTGAAGGTCTTAATGTTAATTTTTTCAGTCAGAAACATTACAGGGAGAATTACAGAGCTTCAGCAGCTTGGTCGAGTTGGATCCATGAATGAACCTCTGATCATCCATGGATGGCGTTTAATGAAAGATGCCGGTAGTTTTCATAAACTTATTAGAATTCATTTCGGCAGTCTTTTACTTGTATAATTATAATGTTGTTGCTTTTGTTAAGGCTGGCTGGTAGTACTTAAAGAGCTTTGGTCAGAGTGCCGGGCAGTATTGGTACTTTTAAAATGGCTCTCAGCCAATCAGAACCAAATGTGGTATAATAAGCATTTGTTGTTTATTTGGGTTGAATTCTCAATAATTATTTCTTATTCTGCTTTTTTTCTCCCAAATTTCTGCTCTAGATATGAACAACACTTTGTTTGAAGTCTTCTCCTGTACCTTGTGTCAGCTTTTCTTTACATCACAAATTTATCTCCAGAAACACATCAGCAGATGCCACAATGACACATTTGAGACTCTGATACCCACAGTAAGCTGCAGTAGCCAGCGCACATTGCCTGGTAGACTCAGCACTGAGAGACAAATGCAAAGAAAAAAACACCAGTGCTTAGAGTGTGGGAAGAGCTTTAACAGTGTAGGTGATCTCAAGAGACACCAACGCATTCACACTGGAGAGAAACCATATCCGTGTTTAGAGTGTGGGAAGAGATTTATTACTTTAAGCGATCTCCAGAGGCACCATCGCATTCACACCGGAGAGAAACCGCATAAATGCTCAGAATGTGGGAATAGGTTCACTGAAAAAGGTCACCTCCAAAGGCACCAACTAATCCACACTGGAAAAAAACCATATGTCTGTTCACAGTGTGGGAAAGGTTTTACTCAGCAGAGTAATCTCCACCAACACCAACGTATCCATACAGGAGAGAAACCGTATCACTGCTTAGATTGTGAGAAGAGATTTAATAGTTTAAGTGATCTCCATAGACACCAGCTTATCCATACTGGAGAGAAACCACATCAGTGTTCAGAGTGTGGAAAAAGGTTTACTGAAAGAGGTCATCTCCAAAGGCATCAACGAATCCATACTGGAGAGAAACCATATGTCTGCTCACTGTGTGGGAAAAGTTTCACTCAAGTCAGTAATCTTCAACAGCACCAACGTATCCACAGGTGACTGAACTCATATCACTGCTTAGACTGTGGGAGGAGATTCAGAGATAAGAAACAGCAGTGTGCTGACATTGTG
Source organism: Ancistrus triradiatus (assembly GCA_025084515.1). Taxonomy (NCBI): domain Eukaryota; kingdom Metazoa; phylum Chordata; class Actinopteri; order Siluriformes; family Loricariidae; genus Ancistrus; species Ancistrus triradiatus. Next base: position 41,423 of record JAJAGP010004716.1, read on the forward strand.
GAGTTTATCATATGGATTTAACCGTTCCCACCATGAACTTCTTTCAGGTGCTTGTCCATTCTCTTGATTAAACTAAGGACATGCTGTTCTGCCTCTGGAGTACCATCAAACCAATGCAACTGAATAAAAGTGCACCATAATGTCTGATTTTGGGAGGGTGGGGGGTCATGTACGAGAAAGCCTTTTCCTGTGATGTGACTCTTTTAATTATAGGAACTAAAAGAAATCCTGCACAAAGAAAGCGATATGGATTGCAAGACTAATAGTTCAGTCAGATAATGTGGGGCCAGGCCATGCAGAGCTTTATATGTTACGAAGTATTTTATAATCAATGCAGAAATTAACTGGTAACAGAACAGGACTGATATGATCAAAATTTCTAGTTCTAGTTAGCACTCGAACCACTGGATTCTGAACTAATTGAAGTTTATTTATAGATTTACTTGAGCATCCAGGAAGTAAAGCGTTACAGTAATCCAACCTCGAAGTTATAAATGCATGAACCAGTTTCTCAGCATCTATAAAAGACAGTATATGTATTGTAATATTGCAAAAGTCTACGAAGGCCATTCTAGTGGTGTTGCTAATGTGCGCATCAAAGGAGAGATCAGAATCAAATGTGACACCTAAGTTTTGTACAGATTATCTAGATTTCGGGTATATTTAGCCTACCCGTCTCTTGCAAACTTGGGTCCACCTAATAAAACCTTAGTTTTATTAGAGTTGAATAAAAGAAAATTAAATGACATCCAATCTCTTACTTACACAGTTCTTAATGTTGCTGATATGTACAGCTGTGTATCATCTGCATAGCAGTGGAAACTAATGCCATGTTTACGAATAACTGAGCCTAGTGGCAGCATGTACAGAGAGAATAATAGCAGGCCCAGCAAAGACCCCTCAGGCACACCGTACTTCACTTTTTAGAGCTCAGAGCATATATTATTTACATAAACAAATTGGTACCGGTCCATCAAGTAAGATCTAAACCAAGAAAGTGCCAGTCCCTTAATAACAATATTTTCTATTGTTGTTCTATTGTTCTTACTGAACAATAATCTGTTCAGTACGAAATCATGATGTATGGTCTCAAATGCTGCACTTAATAATAGAACAAGAAAAGAAAAACATCCATTATCTGAGGACATTAATAAATCGTTTAGTTAATAAACCCTAATTAATGCTGTTTCAGTCCTAAACAGTACTAGTACTGAAATGTTTCATAAATACCATTACTTTGGTGGTAACTGCAGATTTGAAATTGGTCTAAAATTAGACAGCCCACAAAGGTCAAGATTAGCTTTTTTAATCAATGGTTAAATAACAGCACATGAGGATTTGGGCACATAAAGGTAAGGGATGAATTTGTAATAATAAGCAGTGGCTCTATAATACTAGGTATCAATTTTTAGTTAACGTGTAGGTATTGTATCTAATGAACACGATAATTTCGAAAAGCTGTGGACAGTTCAGTATTAGTAAGATTAACAGACATCAACACGTGCTACATCTGGAATGTTGCTGAATAGCTGGGTGATGTGATGAGCATTGAGTTTTATGCCTAATGTTTTTTACATTATCATTAAAGAAAGTCATGAAATCATTACTGTTAGAATTAGGCAGAACTTCAGAGTAACTTTCTGTAATGTTCTTTAATGTAAGGGGAGGCTATTTAAGGCTAAGTATGTTTATACTAATGAGATTATTAAAACAGACTTTTCAAGTGTGTTTACCTTTAGGACTAATGGGGGTAATGGAAACAGTTTCAATAGCATTAGTTCTGGGTGACATTGCATGGCTACCAGCAGACAGTTGGTTAAACCAGATTGTCTGCTGCCTGAGCCCTGCTCTGGATAGTCAGCCCCTGACTAACCTTGCAATAAGACTATGGGCAGTGTTGCAGTAGATGAGAGCAGCACCTTCCCAAGTGGGATGGACACCATCCCATCCTAAAAGGCCAGGCTTACCCTCAAAGATTGTCCAATTATCTATGAAGCCCACGTTGTTTTCAGAGCACCACTTTGACACCCAGCAGTTCAGCGACAATAACCTGCTGTACGCTTGGTCACATTGCCTCATCGGGATGGGGCCAGAGCACACTAAGGCATGGACAATGCCTTCTCAACTTTAAACACCTCTACAAAATTACCCTTAACTGGCATCTTGACTGGCAAAGGCGGACATCATTTTCCCCTACATGAATGATTATCCTAGAGAATCTACAACTATGTAGCTCTCTAAATCTCATTACGATGTTCAGCACTATGGCTCCTGGGATACAAGTAACCCTAGCTACTGGTATCCGTAAAGGGGTAGCTCATTTCACATGTTGCAAATAGAGATACCTATGACCAGAGCTCTTTGAACAGGCCTCTCAGTGGGTGTTTCATTAGGTGTAGGCTTATAGTTAGCTTGACAGAGAAGATTGTAGCTTTAAAGCCACAAATCCAGACATTAAAGAAGGCTAGCTCAGCTTCTAGCTTAACAGATCTGGATGCCACAGGTACAGTTAGTGAGTGGCGTTTCGGTGACATACAGTGGTGCTTGAAAGTTTGTGAACCCTTTAGAATGTTTTATAATTCTGCATAAATATGACCTAAAACATCATCAGATTTTCACACAAGTCCTAAAAATAGATAAAGAGAACCCAGCTAAAAAAAAATGACACAAAAATATTGTACTTGGTCATTTATTTATTGGGGAAAATGATCTCTAGGATTAGCAGTTGATTTGAAGCTGAAATTGGAGTCAGCTGTTTTCAATCAATGGGATGCCAATCAGGTGTGAGTGGGCACCATGTTTTATTCAAAGAACAGGGATCTATCAAAGTCTGCTCTTTAAAACACATTTGTGAAAGTGTATCATGGCACAAACAAAGGAGATTTCTGAGGACCTCAAGAAAAGAGTTGTTGATGCTCATCAGGCTGGAAAAGGTTACAAAACCATCTCTAAAGAGTTTGGACTCCACCAATCCACAGTCAGACAGATTGTGTACAAATGGAGGAAAATCAAGACCATTGTTACCCTCCCCAGGAGTGGCCGACCAACAAAGATCACTC
>JAJAGP010004717.1:0-44455 GCA_025084515.1 Ancistrus triradiatus
TGTGAAGAGCAGACTTTGCTAGATCCCTGTTCTTTAAATAAAACAGGGTGCCCACTCATCTTGTCATCTCATTGATTGAAAACACCTGACTCTAATTTCACCTTCAAATTCACTAGAGGTTCACATACTTTTGCCACTCACTAATATATAATATTGGATCATTTCCCTCAATAAATAAATGACCAAGTATAATGTTTTTGTCTCATTTGTTTAACTGGGTTCTCTTTGTCTGCTTGTAGGACTTGTGTGAAAATATGATGATGTTTTAGGTCATATTTATGCAGAAATATAGAAAATTCTAAAGGGTTCACAAACTTTCAAGCACCACTGTATATATCAGCGGTTCCCAAACGTTTTCTGCATCACCGCGCTTTTGTAAGAATATTATCTACACGTACACGTCTTTTGCTTCCAGACTTCACTGGAATGTATTTTAAATATTGTAATTCACACAGAACTGCAACTTCTTAATGAAGAAAACAAAACAGTGACAAATCACATTTACAGTGGAATTATCAGAAGTGACATGCATTATGTACCAAAAGTTTGTCTAGCTAAAACTACAAATAAAAATACCAGTCACAAAACCATAAGTCTTAAATATTACGACTGAAATAAAGGATTTCATAGAACCGTACTGGTGTGTAACTTTGTAAACATATTTATATTGTAATATTTTTACATATTACTATGCTGCAGCTTTTATCAATGTTAACATTTTTGTTTTTCTTTTTCAGCATGTGCCCAAATGCTTACTGAAATCTCATAATAAAGATGCCAAGACAAGTGACCTCATACCAGACACTCACAAATCAAGCAAACAAGCCATCTATAAGAGGAAAAGAAGACTTATGGATTGATGAAGACCTCTCATTAAAGATATATAACAAACGATTGGACCAAAACATTTTAAACTTGGATTCATCACTCCAAAATAGTCCTTTCTTCTGATCTTCATTCCAATCTTTGTGAGCTTTAGCATATATTAGCCTTTTCACCCTGTTCCCCTTATGAAAATTGGTTTCCAAAACCAAAAAGGCCATTCTTGATCAAGCTGCTTCTGACTGTAGAAGGGTCTACTTAGGATCCTGATGAAGCTGCCAGATGCTGCTATTGCTCAACTGTAAGGGGAGGTCACACTAAATACTTACCCTTGTAGTCTATAGAAGCTGTTTTTCTGGTTGTATTCTAGTAAAAAGACTATAGATAAATATTTGTATATGGTCATTGTACCATTACTAAAACAATGGTATATCTAATGTCATGGTGGACTAAGACTTTTGCACAGTAGTGTATATAGACTTGGCAGCAATTTAGCATTACATAGCAATAGCAATACATCACTAATATCCTGCTGTTTATTTAGCAATTATCAGTTGCTTTAATTCTTTATTAGTTGTGTGATTATTTACAGGCTATGAGTGTAAATTTAAAGCAAACTTACAAAGCAGTAGTTTGTCTGGAGACGGTCATCTGCTTAACACTGTAAATGCCCCACCAATTCTCCTAACTTGGCATGTCTAGTTTCTCAGTCTTTCAACATCTATGGCAAAATGAATGGTCCTCCTGACTAAGGAGGAGGGCTGTAGGCTACTTTTAATTAAGAAAAATAATATTTTACTAAATGAATTCCTTCATCAACTGGGAAGCATTAAATAGTATCATAGTGCCATGATGGTAAATACATAGCTACTTTGCTACATGCATACTTGGAAGTTGTAAATCGTCAGCTATTTCTTAACTTTTTACCCCCCAAAAATACATTGTCTCTACCGCTTCATTACCACAAGCTCTTCCTTTAAGTTGTACATTCTCTTTGCATATCAGCACTGCCACTACATTTTCCACATACAGTTTTGAGTCGTTCACTGTGTTTGTTTAGCGCCCACAATGGAAGATTACCTGCATATAATAATAATATTTCATATTCAGTTATGAGGAACCAAGATGTATTGTAAATTATCAGAAGACCACGGTGTAAGCATGATAACACACATTCTGTAACAATTGTTATAATGGATAAAGATGAAAATGCCACTCATTGGGTTTATTTTAAAGATTCACTACAATGTAATACAAGGTACTGGTTAGGATGTAGGGTCTTGCTCATGGGCCATACAGTGGCAGTTTGGTAATGATGGGTCTCCAACTCTAAGCTGGCTGCTCTAAGTACCTTAACAGACGAGCGACTACTGCTCAACACTTATCACATTTCCTTTATTATATGTGAACATGTCTCTAAACACGTTACTTATAAGGTTACACCTAAATTATTTGAGTTAAATCCTTATGAGCCACGTTTGAACCAAATGGACACTCCTGTAGGGGTCATGTTTATAGTCACATGACAGAAACGGAAACTGATACTGTGCTACCACGAGAAAACGAAAGTAAAACTCTGTTCACGTCCTCCGTGCTTAGATGAATCAAAGCCTGCGGTAACCACACTGCTCCAACTCTGAGAGAGAAGTCCTGGGATGGATTGATGTTGTAATTCATTAGAAAGTTGAACTTTGGAAAATAAATTATAGTGTTAAAGGTTTGACCAGGAGGTGGGTAAGCTCACCGTGACACTCCTCTTCACAGCAACAAGGAAGTGTTTAGGTTAGAAAGCAGGAAAGTGCCAGAGTGAATACCTCCGTACCGGCTTCGCTTCAGCATGGCTGCTTCAAATGGTAAGAATTTCTTCTATATTTAGAGTCCTTGTGGGCTTTCTTTACAGGCTATGTAACTGAGATGTAATTTGAACTTGCCAGCCTTGCTTGTAGGTACAGTCCTCTCATGTTTCATACCATTTTCCATTTTAATAGATGTACAGTATATGTATCCTAGCGTTATTCACTCTTACACATGAAATGCAAGGTTTGGTGGAAAGCTAACAGTTACCCTTTTTATGGGTCTTACTTTAGGCTACCATAACGGCAAGAAGGAGGAGAACTATTCAGGAAAGAAATTGAAAGTGCTTCCTCCAGACCTACTCAAGAAAGGTCAGAATGTGACCAAGGTGAATCTGGAGAAGAACCGATTAAAAGACATTACAGGCCTCTCTGACTTATTAAACCTGACGGAACTCAATCTATCCCGAAACGAGTTGACTGAGTTCCCTCTGGAGCTTAAAAAGCTACAGCAGCTGGTGAAGCTGTACATAAATCAAAACAGTTTCAGGAGCATACCCGAGGATGTCTTCCCACAACTGGAGAAACTGCAGTTTCTGAAGTTGAGCACAAATCGGCTTGTCCAGCTACCTGAAGACATGAATATGTGCAAGAGCCTCACTTATCTCAACCTGTCCAACAACATCCTGGAGAGTCTGCATCCCCTGGAAGGTCTCTGTAACCTGAAAGAGCTCTACGTGGAGAAGAACCGCTTGACAGAGATTTCACGCTCTCTCTTTGATAACCAGTGCTTGGAAAAATTCAAGGCAAATGGCAACCCGCTCAAAATGCCCCCTGAAGCTATATGTGCAGGTGGTTTAAAGGAAATTCGGAACTATTTTTTATTGTTAAAAGGCAAATACAGTACCATCTGCACAATAAAAACCATGTTCCTGGGATCCACCATGGCGGGGAAGTCCACTTTGAGTCGCAGCCTGAAGCTTGGTCAACCAGTAGCGGTAGATGAAGCCGATCGCACTATTGGTATTGAAATCAGCAAAGTTGAACGAGATGGAGTTTGCTTCCGTTTTTGGGACTTCGCTGGACAAGAGGAATACTACTTCACCCATCATGTCTTCATTACGCCTCAGGCTTTTGTTATCCTTGTTATTGATCTTTCCAGGTATTAAATCTCTTCTCGTAGGATAATTTAAAAAACATTTCCACTTTCTGTGTGTTTTCTTATATGCTGTTCAATCCATACAGCTATGACATTCAGGATCCTAAGTCCTTCAGAGAGAAAGTGAGCTTTTGGATCAACAACATCCAGCTCAAGGTTCCAAACGCAGTCGTTTTGTTGGTGGGCACTCACGTCGATGGTTGCTTAAATGAGACGGAGGTTGATGAGAAGAAGAAAGATATTGAAGAGAAGGTCAAGCAGTTGCTGTCAGAGAGAGAGGACAGCTTGGAACAGCAAAGAATGAACCTCCAGGAGTTGGAGGACCCATCGATGTACATAGAACAGATATCTGATATTGAACGACTTGCAGAGGGCAAACTGAAGGTGAGCTTCCCTTGGAGTGTGGGGAAAAACAATAAGCTGGTTAAACCAGACAACTAGGGTCCGATAGTTTCTGCTTTACTGTATTTGCCTTATGGTTCAGTGGTTTATTCCATAACTAAAATATTCCGAAAGTCTAGAAAGCCGTAAGGATCCCGCCTCATCATATATGCATTTTTTCTTTTTCCAATCAAGGTCCTTGATCTAATACCCATTGACAGCACAAAATATGAGGACATCAGTAAGCTACAAGCCCATATCCACAAAGAAGTCATGAATGAAGAGACATTTCCTTTCATAAAGCAAACACTACCTGAATGCTACAACAAGGTGGAAACTGATATTCAAGAAATGTTGCACAGAGGTGACATTCCTCAACATGGTTGGTGTCATAACCTTATGTTGAATGCTTTGGTTTATACTGGAGTAACATTTCCTACTCATTTATAAAACAATCAATTTTTCCTCCAGGAATCATGACTCAAGAGGAGATCTTGTATCAACTAAGTACCATCCATAATGACTTGGAGCATAGTATGCTGAAGTCCATTCTTCAGTATCTGCACAGGATTGGGGTCATTATCTGGTACAACGAAATCCCAGATTTAAAGAACATGGTGTTTGTTAAGCCATCATTTCTCATCTCACTGTTTAAGGTTTGTTGTGAAAGAGACTACATTCTAAAAAAAAAATCTGATTTGGTCTCATAATAGCAGGATCAGTTCCGGATGATTCTTTCAGATTACCTGGATTCTGCCTAAATGAATCATTTTTGCACTGTTAACCATTTGAGGTTTCTTGAGGTTTCAGGTAATTGCAAGTAAGGATTGGTGCTTTCATAGGGTTCAGGTAATTCCAGTGGGATTAAGTGAGTTGAATCAGTTAATCTGGACACAAGTTTTTTCATAGTAGAACCATTTTGTTGTTCATCACTTATTTGGATTTTAAGCACATTAAGCAGGCCCAGGGTTAATTTAGTTATCCTAACTAGGCTTTCATCAAAGCCAGTAAGATTGCCAAACAGTGCTTCAGTAAATTGAAGAAAGGAGAATAACAACTGCTGTGGCAGGAAGAGCAGAAAAATTAAGACGCAGATTGTCTAAACACCACGTCTCAGATGCATTCAGACTGCAAAACATGATGCTGCAGAAACTGGTTCCCCCCTAAGGATAGGGTGCCCTAGTACTAACAGAGCCGGGAAGATTGCCAGGAATTGTATACTGGGAGACCAAACAGCCACTGGTGAAACGGGTGGTACAACATGAGCTACCACATCAGGACAGGTTTACACCCACCTACAGGCCAGTGGCCACTCTTTCAAGAATAAAGAGATGCACATTCTTGATAGGGAGGAACACTGGTTGGAACAGGGAGTCAGAGGCCATCTGTGTGAAAAGGGAATTCCCATTCCTGAACAGAGGAGGGAGCTTCAGAGTACACCTTTCACTGGCTTACAATGCTGTGGTTGCAGCTATTCCATTTCTATTTGTATTCCCCAATCCTATGTGAAGAGCACATGGGGCCATTGTAATTAATGACCATGGCAATTTGCATATTAAACCGGTCCCCTTGTTATCCAATGATGCCTTTTATCGGTCTCTATGCAACTGTGCTGTATATAAGACTGGGGAAGTTCCCAGGTAGCTGAGACTGAAGTTACTTATGTGAGTGATGAAACGTTTCTCCCATGAAAAACCTAGTGTCCAGTTGAACTGATTTAAAGTTCTGGGATTTACTTACCTGGTTTATAGAGCATGCATCAAGATATCTTAAGCTTTCAGTTCACTACAAAGGGTTCAGGTGAGTCCAAAAAGTTTAGGTAATTTCATAGTGTTTGGGTCATCTCGAAGGGTTCGGTTGAGTTGAAAGATTTTAGGTAATTAAGAAGAGCTTAGATGAGTCTGAAGGGTTCAAGTAATTACCAAAGGGTTCAGGTGAATCTGAAGGGTTTAGGTAATTCTGTAGTGTTCACTGTTTATGTTTTATGATACAGGCCATTGTAAGACATGACTTGGTTGCTGTGCTGGAGGATATTCCACTTAAAGCTCTGAAGTCAGAGAATGCTCTGGTTAAGCACAGAAGCACATGGATCGACAACTTCAAAAAGAGAGCCACTCTGAACAATGTGGCCATACGAATCCTGGTACGAGAGGAACTCAAGAAGTCAAGGACCGATGACGCAGAGATCGAGAAGTCTGCCATTGATGACATTGACCTGATCGAGGAGATAGTTGGGACCAAGAAAAAGGCTGGAAATCTTCTCACACTGCTGCAGCACTTTGAAGTTTGTATACCAACCAAAAGTGATATACAAACCCTCAATCCATCAGCCCCCGAGTTTTGCCCAAACAAAAAATGGGAGCCATCACATCCCTCAGTGTTTGAGCCAAATGGAGCCTGTCTCTTCCCCAGTTTCTTGAAAGACAATTCAGAGGTAACAATAATGTGGGGAGAGGACAACCTGGAGGACATCCATGTTCAAGTTTACTTCCTTCCAGAGATACCTCACGGATTCTTCCACAGGTAGTGTTTACTTCCTGATTCAACTGTTGTTTAGGACTGAATTTTATTCAACGCACTACACAATTCATCTTTGACTAGAGGTCTCATAAACGCTCATCACCTACAGATATGATGGTGAAAATTCGCCCCTAGTGGCAGGCATTGTTGCATTTACACTGCCCACACATAGCGATGAACATATAGGGGAAAGGTTGATATTAACGGTGTCAGAGCATCTTGTAGGCTACTGTATGATGTTCGCTTTACGTATAGAGGACCCAAGCTACACCCATATGCGACAGTTTGGGTACCCATGGTCAAATTACACCTTTTGAGTGTCTAAATGAAAAGTAGCCAATGTAACGCAACGTTTGCAGAAAGTAAACATAAAGATGTATTTCTTCTAAACAAATAAAGAAGCTAAATCTGCTCTGTGCAGAAGTTTAGGCACCTCTATTAGGGCACGTGCTCCAGTAAAATGTTGCTGTGCCTTACTAAATCGTGGCTGTAAAAAGTCAATTTTATTATGAAAATTAATCATGGTTTTACCATGGTATTTTGGCAGAAAGAAAACTATGAATGGTATCTCTACCATGGTTTTACCATAGTACTATATTAAATCTATGGCAGATTCATAGTATACACATAGTTACCATAAGATACCTTAGTAGTTCATAGTACAGTCATGCTTAACTATACAATAACCATAGTTACTATAAACAACATAGTTTAATAGTTTGTTATAGTTCTAGTTGAAGTAGTAAGACTTCTCACGGTAACTGTGTATACTAAGGATCCACCATGGTTTTACTTAGGTACTTTGGTAAAACCATGGTAGAAATACTACAGTAATCGTTCGTAGTTTTCTTTCTGGCAAACAACTATGGTAAAACCATGGTTAATTTTCATAACTAAGCAGAACTACATTTCCATAGTGCCCAAGAATCTTTACAAAACCTTGAGGGGTTAATGCTTTCAGTCAATCGGTTTCTTTCAGTTTATGGCATGGAGTAATAGACTATCACAAATATTTAAAAGAAAATCAGTGACACTGCAGGCAAGATAATGACAGCTCATAGCTAAATGTTTTGGCCACTGATAACCATATTATACCACTTAAAAGGAATGGCATTCATTAAACTAACAAAGATATCAGTTACATTATCTTAAACAAATGAATGTAATTAACAAAAAATATTTAGTGTTACTCTATTCTTCATTTCTCATCTATGACAGGGTAAAACCCAATTAAGGGTTAAATCACTTAATCTATTTAGTGTTTAACAGGCATATTTTTATGCCAGTTTGTGCCCCCATGACTGACTGGCAAGCAGAGGGGTACAGCTGTGCCTCTCTACATTTTGTCTGCCCCAGTAGTCTAGAAATTCCCCTGGTCATCCATATGTGCTTTGGCTTCAGAGTTTTTTGGTATTATACCCAAATGTTTCAGGCTTCGTGCTGCTTAGGTCATAGTCACACCACATCATTTATAATTTCCATCATGTTGGAAATATTTGTGTTATCATTGTCTGGTGAGTTTTCCTTATTCCTTGATTAAGCAGGTACTTGGGCCCCAAATTTGTCCGTCAGCTTGAAAACCATGTGGTGTGTTCTGGTTTGAAGAACAGGTTACAGATTACAGATTGTGGTCTTAATTTACAGTACTTAATTTGCTAGATATATTTATCAGGGTAATCAGTCCTCAAATTGCACCCAAGCTTGTGTAACAACAAAAGCATGTGGAAATGAAATAACAAACCTATTAGGGACCAAGACTGTATTTCTGTTTTGTTTTTAATAGGCTTGTCATCAAGGTGTGCTCCATTTACTCCTCTTACTCTATTGGGAAAGATCAATGTTTATTCTCCTGTGGCAACAGACGTGTTCTGCTCAAAGAACGCGCTGATGAAGGGGATCAGTTTCTTGAGCTCCGGAGCAAACACAGTGATAGTAAGTGTTCCATTTGCAACAGGAATGCCACTTTCATCTTGAGTGTAGACAGGATGTAAAAATCTGGCTTAGTTAGTTTTTGTCTTATGGGGGTACCCTTGGTTTGCTATCACACATTCAGTTCCCTGTACTCAGAAGCTCAAGAAAGAAGTCCCAGGTGAGGCAGAAGGCAGACATAGATGAACAAATGTCTCCAGAACTCAGCCTTTACCTCAGACACAGAGGGTGTCAGGCATAAGACTAGCAGACTGATCTAGACTCAACACAAGACCGGCACTGACTGGTGGGAAGCTGGCAACCTGGACAGACATGAGCCAGGAACTCCTGCCTGATGGAACTTAAGCGATGGTGTGCCTTGCACCCTGTGGCACTGATGCACATCTATCAGCCAGACAAACCAGAGTGGCTCATTGGTAAATGCTGTACCTCCCTGGTTCATATCCTTCCTCTGGTGATGTTTGTCTTTCAGTTGTGTGAGGGTGCAAGGTCTTCATTTGCTTAAGCACAAGGACATACTGTTCCACCAGGCAGGAGTACCTGCTTCATCTCCCCATTCCAGCTGGCAGAACTTCCCGCTGGCCAGTGCCAGTCTGAGATTCTCCAGTTCTGTGTGTCTGATGGCTGACTCACCATTGGTGATATTCTGGGTCAGGGAACTCTGCAAAGTCTGTAGTCCTCCTAACTAGAGGGTTCTATCATCCAAGGTTCAGAGTTGTGTGGCTGGGTCTGTGGTAGCGCAAGCAGACCAGGGGTGCCCACGCATATCAGATTTGCATTAGAGCTGTTAGTGTCATGTAATCTACAGTACTGTGCAGAAGTCTTAGGCCACCATTAGGTTTGTTGTTTTAGCAATGGTACCATATATGACATATTGTCAATGACAGGACCCAATAATTTCACACTTGGATTTGTCATTCTGTAATACTCCTTTCCACTGATCTTCATTCCAACCTTTGTAAGCTTTAGCATATCTTAGCCTTTTCACCTTCTTCCCCTTCCGAAAAAAGTGGTTTCTTGGCTGCTACCCCTCCAAAAGACCATTCCTCATCAAGGTTCTTCAGACTGTAGAATGGTCAGTTTGGCATCCCGATGAAACTGCCAGATGCTGCTGTTGCTCAAGTGTAAGGTCACACTAAATAGTTGTCTATCTAATTGTATATCTAATCTAATGGTGGCCTAAGACTTTTGCACAATGCTATATATGGTTATAGGTTCTTACACAATTGATTTAATTATAAATGAGTTTAAGCAAGTGTATGATGTCAGCTGTCAAATGTTCATTATATTTTTACAATTTGGACCACTCGTGGTCACCTAACATGAAGATTCCTTTCATTGTATTTCAGTACCCAAATCAGCAGATATCCAGAAGGCCTGGGACATGATTAAGGTCATCATGATGCGTCTGGCTCAGCTCACTCAGCAGTGGGGGGGTCTGTGTCAGTTTGTGCACAGCCCATGTAGAGAACGTGGTTGCAAAGAATACTTCGAGTGGAGAGACTGGCAAGACTGGCTCGACCTTTCTGCTTCTGAAAAATTTAAGATGTAAGGTTTAAATGTGTATACTTTAGGTTACAGGTTTTAATATGTTCAAACATACCAAGAATGGCCTGTAGATGGCACACTTTATATGGGCATAGTCTTCCTAAGTACAGTGGGTGTGGTGTGATCTCATCTAACAGCATCTTATTTGAGAAGCATCAGGAAGATGGTTTCAGTACAAATTGCACTGTAGTCATTAAATATGTACTCGTTAAATACGTGGCACTGGCCTAATCTCAGTCTGCGGGGAAGTTTTAACCTGGAACTTCCTGCATGCTTTCTACTCGTGCTGAGATTTGATCATTGTATTTGCCTTGACAGGGAGCCGGAGGAGAAAATGACTTGTCGCAGTGGACACCCACGCAGAACTGAGCTGCTGTTTCCTGTTAGGTAAAATCATTGCATCATAATCTCGTTTGGTTTGTTGAAAATAATACTCAGTTCATTTCAACCTGCATTCTTTTCACCCAGCAGCTCTGTAGACACGAAAGACTGACGACAGAGAAGATATGAACCAACCATGCACGGCACACTTTCTCTACAGTACAGTAGCTACACTGAAAACCTACCAAATCCACGGCCATTTATTTCTTAAGCATGTGTTAGTATTTATAGATTCTACATTAAGCCGAATTCAAATGTAAAACAAAAGCAGTGCTGGTGTCATTTGGCTGCTGCTTCTGACTCCCTGGACTCTAATTATCTGCACTACCTGTTCTCAAACTTTGAAGGGGACACGCCTTCCCCAAAAACTATGACTGTGTTTGGTACAGTACTGATTCCAATGCTGAGCCTTCCTGGTTGGTATCCCATCTTTAAGTTCTGTCTCCATGACTGGCTGTCTATTTGCCATGACCAGTCATGACCGTGCAACAACTGACTTAGCCAAAAGGCACTCTGGATCACTCTTCAAGGGAGGGTTTATAAAATGTTAAAATTAGATTTTCTCATTATAGTTACACTGTTCAATCCAGTGACACGTTCATTAGGTCCACCAGGGGAAACGGTTCTCTATGATTCTAAATACAACTTTTTATGCTTATTGAAATCTTTCCTCATATAATGAATGAGGTTCCTCTTCTCTGATTTTTTTATATGTGGCACAAAACTTGACATATCTTCATACATACATACTTGCTTCAATGAAGTTGTATGCGATCTTAGTGCATTGTAGATACGCTTCAAGTACAGTGTTACCATTTATTCTAAGACAATGGGGGACATAAAAACTAAGGGAGATAAATCTGAGTGAATGCATGAAGGCTCAGATTGTATATGTAGCACGTTTTATTGGTTAATAAATCGCTATCTGTCCAAGCAGTGTTACCGTTGTTTTGCAGTCATTCATGTATTCATTAAGTGGATATGTGTCACACGCACCCTCACCAATTCACACTCCGGTAAGAAGTCCGATTACAGGTTTGTTTTTAGAGTCGTTGAGGAATCCTGAACACCTATAAGAAACCCGTACAGACACTGAGAGAACATGCCAAACTCAAGTCTCGGGAACTGTGCAGCATCTATGCAGTGCTGCTGTATTTGCGTTCATCAAGAGCAGAAAGGAAAACCAGGTTTTCAAGTGCTTTGAAAAAGGTGTACTAAACTGCCCACACCACCAGATGGCAGGCTTTGCGTTTATTAAGGCAGCAACGAAAAAAAGAGCCCTAAGAACAGGCTATTACGGCAGATTGCAGCTTTTCTGTGCCAGGATCAATTTAATAAAGCAGACGCTCATTCTCAGTGTCCAGCAGCACAGGGTGCATGGCGGGAACCACCCTTAGACATGGTTCTACAACCTCCACAAGAATACTACGTAGAGAACAAGTGCACATTATGTACTCGGTGCTTAATTTGAGCCGGATCCTGCCGGAACAAGATCCGGTACCTCTCATATGTGGAGCACGTAGGTTCCGGAACCTATTTGTTTGGATCTAGTACTTCTGTGTTATATTTAAAGGAAGACAAGCTTCAAGACTCAGGTGGTGGAATGAACTTCCACTGGATGTCCGAATGGCTGAGTCTCTTGCTGTCTTCAAGAGGCGACTAAAGACTCACCTCTTCACCCAGCACTCAAGTGTATAAAACTGCATGTTTTCATTTATATATATATATATATATATATATATATAATATATATATATATTATATATATATATATATATATACTCAAGTGTTTATAAAACGGCATATCTTCCTTTATATATATATAAATTCTCTACACCAGATACGAGTAGGTTGTAGTTGGATTGTGTACTTGAGCTATTGTTTACTTGTACTAATATGAGGTTCTCTGTCTTCTAGGAAGATTACAAAGCACTTCTGTAAGTCGCTCTGGATAAGGGCGTCTACTAAATACTGTAAATGTAAATGTACATTTAAAAAGTGAAAATCAGCAGTATTAATAACCACATTTTAATTAAATGGTACTTATTTATGTGTAACCACCTTTCCCAAAACGCAAACGGCTCATTTTCTTTGATGGTAACTGGTGTAATTAGATCATCAGTCACGTGTTGCACGCTCATGCGTCTCGTGGAGGACGAGGTTTGGAAATGGTGAAAAAAAGGACAACTGATAGTCAAGACAATGTAAGTCTTTTCCACTGATATAGATAGAGCACTGCTGCGTTCAATGACCTTACCTCATGTTTTACAAATTAAGCACTGTGTGTACGTCAACTGCACAAATATACTACGTAACATAAGTGCATAACCTACTTTATTGACAACAAGGGCCGCCACTGGCACACCTTTGAGTCAGAGCCGTTTCCAAAACTTAACTGGTTCTTCCTTGGTCCATCCCACATCTATCCACCAAGTGATAATGAAAATAGGGTTTAGATCCCACACACAGAAAGCTCAAAAAACACACCGAAAACCGGGGAATAAAACGTGACTCAGGTAGGCTGTGTGTACGTAAAGAATGCGCTATTAAATTGGATCATTGCCTAATCAAACCAAGTTATTGGTAATTTCATAATTTATTCTATTTGAGTTTCATATGAGTGTAAATCTGGCTCTGTCTGTCCAGTGCTTCACCTGCTTTTGACCTCAATGCTCGTCACTGATAAGACAGATTCATATTTACTATTATAATTCTTAAGCCCTCTGAGGTTAAAGCAAACGGACGTTGACAAGATGGATGTGAAATGACGCATACCTGTACAAAGTATTCTACATGGGCACTGAACAAGTACATACTGTGTACTTCATACGGCGCAAAAATACAGTGATAGCTTGGTAGATGTGGTATGTAAAATCTTCCGATCCACAGTCTTGTCTCTCATTTGCCAAAAACAACTTGATGACTCTCAAGATTTTTGGGACATTGTTCTGTGGACTGATGAGTCAAAAGTGGATTTATTTTTGGAACACATGGGTCCTGTTACAGCTGGAGTAAATTCAGCATGGTCCTTTCACAAAAAGAACATTGCAGTTATGCCATAACTGATGGAACTATGAATTCTGGATGAACCTAATGCAGGTGAGTGTTGGCTCAATGGTTAAGAGCCAGTTGTTGCAATTGTCGGTTCCTTATGCTTGGGTTCAAATTCCAGGTTTATGGAGCCCTGTGATGGACTGATGCTCTTTCCAGGGTGTTTATATACCTTTTTCGGAATCAGATGCAGATACGTGAGTACAACAAGATCCTTACATGGTATTTAACTTTCCGAAACAAGGACTATGGTGGCTTAGCAGTTAAGGTACTGTACTTATACATGTTCAAAGGCCACCTCAACCACATAATGTTGTGCAGCATGTAGATCAGGTATGCACTTGTTCTGTTTTTGGTATACTTGTTCAATATGTAGTACACAGTATGCACTCATTTTATAGCCTATTAAGTATACCTGTGCAGTATGAAGTACACAGTATGCACTTGTTCTGTATGCAGTATACTTGTGCAGTATGAAGTACACACTGTGAACTTATGTATGTAGTATACCTGTGCAGTATGAAGTACACAGTATGCACTTGTTCTGTATGCAGTATACTTGTGCAGTATGAAGTACACACTGTGAACTTATGTATGTAGTATACTTGTGCAGTATGTAGTACACAGTATGCACTTGTTCTGTATGTAGTATCTTGAGCAGTATGTAGTAGACATTATGTACTTGTTCTGTATGTAGTATACTTGCTCCGTATGCAGTACACAGTATGCACTTGTTCTGCTTTTAGTAGGCTATACTTGTGCACTATGAAGTACACAGTATGTACTTGTTCTGTATGCAGTATACTTGTGCACTATGAAGTACACAGTATGTACTTGTTCTGTATGTAGTATTTTGTGCAGTATGTAAGCCATTAAAAGCAAGTCTCTGATTACGTCGGAAGATCCAATTCCGATACCTTTAAGACGCATCCTAACCATGGTGCGCCCTGTGTGTCCGGCTCGTGCTCGTGGGGGCGAATAGTTTCTTTTGAACTCCACAAAGCCACGCGCCCGGCTCGCGAATTCAGACCGGGGGGACCGGGTGAGTGTGTGTGGGCGGGGTTTGTCGGTGGAGCGTGCGGCTCTGGAGGGGGTGGGATATGGAGGGGTGGGGTGTGGCGGGCGGGTGTTGAAAAGGCCGGCGTGTGGCCCGTCACTGCCAGACCGCTGGTTAGAACAGGTGTCACGATCAACATACACGCACCATTTCCACTCGGCCACGCGAAAGGCACGAGCGCGTTGAATCGCTACGGTTTCGGTATTTGATGTAGAAATGGAGCTGGCAGCCATGCAGAGTTCATTCCGGGTCCAGATTGCGGACGCTTACGCAGCTGTGCCCAAATCGGAGCGCACAGAAGTCAAACGTCCGCGCTGCGGGAGTCCGGAGCGTCTCCGGTGCACCCGCAGACTGAACTTCGGAGCTCTCGGGGTCGGGGTCGGTCAGCCTCAGCAGCCGGTGGCTGTTGCCCGGCGCAACGAGCGCGAGAGGAACCGGGTGAAGCAGGTCAACATGGGCTTCCAGACACTCCGGCAGCACGTTCCTAACGGCGCCGCCAACAAGAAGATGAGCAAAGTGGAGACCCTGCGCTCAGCCGTGGAGTACATCCGCGCGCTCCAGAGACTTTTAGACGAACACGACGCCGTGTCCGCGGCTTTCCGGTGCGCCGTGCCGTCCCCCACCGTCTCCAGCGCGTGCTCGGCCGGTCCGGAGTCGCCCAACTCGAACTGCTCCTCTGATGAAGGAGGTTACGAGCATCTGAGCTCGGCGGAACAGGAGCTGCTGGACTTCGCCGCTTGGTTCGACGGGTTTTAATTACAGGTGAGTAATTTTAAGCTCACGCTGTTCTTTATACAGTATAATGTATTGTCCACAAATCCGCTTCAGTGGATGTTCAGTAATCCCAGAAGTTGTATCTGTTCATCTGGACATAGATTTTGTTGGAGAAACGTTTCGTCACTCATCTAAGTGACTTCTTCAGTCTCAGCAGTTGTCCAGATGAACAGATTCAACTTCTGGGATTTTCTTACCTGGATCATTGAGCATGCATCAAGATGTTCAGTAATGATTCCAACGCACTTTGCCGGGAGTAGGGAACATTTTGGACACATGGTTGTTAGATCAGCACCCAAACAAATTCGAATACATTTAGAGCTTCTTTGTTTTTGTAGCTTAAATAACTTTTTAATGCTGATCTCTAACCAGGATTTAAAGAGTGCTGAGGATGTTGGTGACCTAAAAACTGGAAATCCTTTTAACAATTATTTTCTGGAACATTTGTGGCCCTATTTGGGTTGATAGTGGTTAAAGCAGTTTTAGGTCAATATTCTATTTCAGTCGTTTCTGCTATATAGCCATTGAGAACGACATCTACGACTATGCAACTAACCCTAGTTCTGTTCCTCTGTCACAGATGGACCGCGTCACTGTGATGGTGCTGAAAAGGACAGCAGTTTTGCTCCTCTTTGCTTCTAGAGCATATGCAACACCCCAAACCCGAGGATGATCCTAAGCAGAGTGCACAAAACAAAGCAGAAGTCTGCGCCTACCTGTGTTCTTCAATATCTAAAGTTCAAACTTCTACTCTATGTGAAGAACATCAGGACAGCATGCAAGGACTCAGAGAGTCGGCCACCTGCTGCATTTTTACTGTTGAACTGTGTGCGTAGCCTACTGAGTGCGACGTCCAAACGAGGTGCACTGCTGCAGCGTAGTCATGTTAGAACTCTGCGCCCTCTGGGACCGAGTGTACACGTGAACGACAACACTGAATTCATCCAAGAAGAGTGGGAACTGATTCACTGTCCATGTGCAGTGCGGACTTTGTGTTGGGTGAATAGCTTTTATATGAAACTGTGCACTTGTAATTTTTCATACAAACCTGTATATGGATTTTTTTTACAAAGAGAATGTTTATTTTATGTAAAATAAAGACGTTATTTATTCAGAAATGTTATTTTTGCTTGGGTGTTTTTGTTTGAGAGTAATGTGCCAACCAGGGGCCTCAGATGTCGCCAGGTTGCTGTACCCCACTAATATCATGGTGATAAAGGTCAGTTTTATCCTGGATTGCTGAGCAGAACGTCAGCACACGCCACGCAAATTCATTACAGGCACTACATTTTTCATAATGTCCCAGCATCTTTCCAAAAGCCAGAGCGGCTAATGCTTTCGCAGGAGTGTTTTGTTTAAGTGCTGCATGCTTTGGCCACTTCTATCCATATAACCCACCAAAAGTACATAATAGACCACTAAGGCAAAGGCTTTCATTAAACTACCAAAGGCATCAGTTATGTCACAATAAACAAAACACCCACTTTAGTGTTAAATCACTTAATCTCTTTAGTGTTTAACAGGCTTATTTTTATGCACAGTTGTCCCCTACAACTGATTGGCAAACAGAGGGGTACAGCTGTGCCCCTCTAAAGTCTGTGTGCCCCAGTACAACAAATAGTAGTAGAAACACCCCTGCTGCCAACTACTCTAACTGCAATGCTCTGTAGACTCTGTTGAATAGTATAAGACGTGTATTTCCAGTTCTAAATCTACTAATGTGGCAAGTTTATGAAATCATAAGTGTTACAATAGTTATTTTGCAAGTTCTGAGGTCAGTTTAGAGTTACTCTGTGGACTAACAGTGAACAAATGGACTGAGGAGAATTACTAAGATGTAACATTAACTAACATGTAGGCTGTTTGCTGTATTCTTTAAGACTTTATGACTCTGTTTATACTCGGTCTGTTCATGTGTCTTGTATCTGGACTTTATCCGGGTACATTTTTCAACACATGCCTGTACACTTACTAGTTTGAAATCCATATTCCCACGTAATATGTACAGTGGTGCTTGAAAGTTTGAGAACCCTTTAGAATTTTCTATATTTCTGCATAAATATGACCTAAAACATCATCAGATTTTCACACAAGTCCTAAAAGTAGATAAAGAGAACCCAGTTAAACAAATGAGACTAAAATATTAAACCTGGTCATTTATTAATTCAGGAAAATGATCCAATATTACGTATTAGTGAGTGCCAAAAGTATGTGAACCTTGCTTTCAGTATCTGGTGGGTGACCCCCCTGTGCAGCAATAACTGTAACTAAATGTTTCCTGTAGCTGTTGATCAGTCCTGCACACCGGCTTGGAGAAATTTTAGCCCATTCCTCCGTACAGAACAGCTTCAGCTCTGGGATGTTGGGGGGTTTCCTCACATTAACTGCTCACTTCAGGTCCTTCCACAACATTTTGATTGGATTAAGGTCAGGACTTGGCCATTCCAAAACATGAACTTTATTCTTCTTTAACCATTCTTTGGTAGAATGACTTGTGTGCTTAGGGTCGTTGTCTTGCTGCATGATCCGCCTTCTCTTGAGATTCAGTTCATGGACAGATATTTGATATTTGATATCCTGATATTTTCCCTTAGAATTCTCTGATATAATTCAGAATTCATTGTTCCATCAATGATGGCAAGCCGTCCTGGTCCAGATGCTTGCAGGCAAAACGTGCCCAACCATGATACTACCACCACCATGTTTCACAGATGGGATAAGGTTCTTATCTGGAATGCAGTGTTTTCCTTTCTTCAACATAACGCTTTTCTTTTTAAACCAAATAGTTCTATGTTTGGTCTCATCCGTCCACAAAACATTCTTCCAATATCCTTCTGGCTCGTCCACGTGATCTTTAGCAAACTGCAAAAGACAAGCAACAATGTTCTTTTTGGAGAGCAGATGGCTTTCTCCTTGCAACCCTGCCCTCCACACCATTGTTGTTCAGGGTGTTCTTCTGATGTGGACTCCTGAACATTACCACCAGCCATGTGAGAGAGGCCTTCAGTTGCTTAGAAGTTACCCTGGGGTCCTTTGTGAGCTCGTCAACTATTACACGCCTTGCTCTTGGAGTGATCCTTGTTGGTCGACCACTCCTGGGGAGGGTAACAATGGTCTTGAATTTCCTCCATTTGTACCCAATCTGTCTGACTGTGGATTGGTGGAGTCCAAACTCTTTAGAGATGGTTTTTTGTAAACTTTTTCCAGTCTGATGAGCATCAACACTCTTTTTCTGAGGTTCTCAGAAGTTCCTTTGTTCGTGCCATGATACACTTCCACATATACTGTGAAGAGCAGACTTTGATAGATCCCTGTTTTGTTTTGTTTAAATAAAACAGGGTGCCCACTCACACCTGATTGTCATCCCATTGATTGAAAACACCTGACTCTAATTTCACCTTCAAATTAACTGCTTATCCTAGAGGTTCACATACTTTTACCACTCACTAATATGTAATATTGGATCAATTTCCCCAATAAATAAATAACCAAGTATAATATTTTTGTCTCATTTGTTTAGCTGGGTTGTCTTTATCTACTTTTAGGACTTGTGTGAAAATCTGATGATGTTTTAGGTCATATTTATGAAGAAATATAGAAAATTCTAAGCCACCACTGTAGATCAGTTCATAACACTGCCCACTTCCTGTGCTGTTTACAGTTTTTACATAAAACATCGCGTTTTACATGCTCTCTTAAAATGTTTTTAAATTAAGAGGCAGCGCCAGCTTCAGGAGTTGAAGAAGCAGACGGCTGTGAAGCATGATTAATACAGCACTGACACTGATCGTGGTCGTAACAAACGCACAAATCAATTTGTGAGCATGACATTTTTGAGCAAACTGGTGGGCAGCACATGGCCTCCAGTAGCTTAGTGCTTTAGGTACAGGACCCCGTATTATACTTAGAGTCATCTTTAAGCAAAATAGCAATATCAGCTAAACCTATCATTTTGTCCTGGCGGTGCCTGCTGGGGTTGGGTCAGGCGTCACACACAGTTACAAATGACTGTGTCTAAGGAAGAAGAGACCAGTCAGGGGATTATTCCCTGTGATGTACTGGCGTCCCATTTAGGCTTATGCCTGAGCCCTGTGTTTTCCAGGGATAGGTCCCAAGACATGGACTTGAAAAAGTAGGGTTAAATCTTGCCAAAAATATTATTAATAATATTAAATAAAAATAAAAATATTGTTATTAATGTTTATTATAATAATAATTATAACAATAATAATAATAATAATAATAATAATAATAACCATAAACCTAATTATTATTATTATTATTATTATTATTATTAATTTTGGTTATATTGTTAACAACAACAATTATGTTGTTGTGTAATAATAATGACAATGATAATAATAATAATAATAATAATAATAATAACCATAAACCTAAGTATTATTGTTATTATTATTATTATTATTATTATTATTATTATTATTATTAATAATAATATTATTATTATTATTGATTTTTGGTTATATTATTAATAACAACAATTATGTTGTTGTGTAATAATAATGACAATGATAATAATAATAATAATAATAATAATAACCATAAACCTAAGTATTATTGGTATTATTATTATTATTATTATTATTATTATTATTAATAATAATATTATTATTATTAATAATAATAATAATAATATTATTATTAATTTTGGTTATATTGTTAACAACAACAATTATGTTGTTGTGTAATAATAATTACAATGATAATAATAATAATAATAATAATAATAACAACAATAACAACAATAACAACAACAACAACAACAACAACAATAATAATAATAATAGTACTTAGGTTTATGGTTATTATTATTATTATTATTATTATTATTATTATTATTATAAGGTAGAGTTGTTTAATTATTATAAGGTAAAAATTTCAACTAAATTTGTGGTTCTGGTCTGAAGTCTAAACCCCAGCATTTAATAAATCAAACCGCCCGTCAGTGTGTGAATATAAATGCAGGACTGCAATAAGACTGTGTGTCCTGGGGGCATGAGTTTATTTAACACCCACCCACCCCACTCCCCAAATCACTTTCACTCTCCATTTGTAAAAAATCATTCATAGTGGTCTGGCATTGGCTGACGTTTCAAAAGGAGCCACTCTGTATCATGTCAGCATGGTTTAATTGATGGTACAATTTATTACGAGTGAGTGGGGACTGAGCAGGGGACTGGCTGGAACAACCTTGAGATACGCCGCCCGGCCGGTTAATTTTTAAGGGACGACAAAAAAGTTGGAGCTCAAAACGATTTATAAAACATGAATATCTTTATAAGCGATTTATCTGAAAGACCTAAAAAAGACAGCAAATTAAAGCCAGTACAAGACTGATGATGATTTAGTGGTTTTGGAGGGAGTCCCAGTGGAGCCAGTTTTTATTTAACACCAGGTTAATTCTGCAATAGAATGAATTATTAGCACAGGATTACACAGGGATGTCATGCACTATTGCGTCCTAATGGTGTAGTTATTTAACTCATCTATTTTTTGTGAGCACATTTTTGATTAAATACAAGCAAAATAATTGAATGTGCAGTCATAAATTTAGAGACACTAATCAAAATATAATGGATAGCTTATAGCATGGCATTATGTCTGAAACCTTTAAACTGAATTAATCTTGAACCCAAAATTCTGACGTCAGCAGAACAGCTGAAAAAATGTTTTTAATGTAGTCTTTTTGAGAATTAGACCCCAAGATGTTAAAATTGGCCATGCATATTTTTTTTATTTTAAAGTTTTAAACAATGCATTTGAGTGATTGTTAACCAGAACTTCAGTATTAATATTTATCTTAAAAATATAGACTTATTAATAATAACACTCTTTTATTATATGTTAAAAATAATTTTAAAAAGTTCTGTAATAGACTGGTGCTTTTTCATGATACACACATACTACAGAAATATATTTAGCGCTGCCAGCTAATTCAAGTATTTAATTGCGTTAATTGCTCCAATTGTGGTTAATCAGTGTTTTGCTTGCTCCTATTTGACCCCAAAGAAGTACATTGCGAAATCGCAGTGTTTCTTACATTTACTTAGCCTTTTATTTCATTGCAGACAGTATGAACCTGAGATGTTTTGTCTGGTTAACTTCATTTCATTTGTTAATAAATATCGAGGTACCACTGTAAACATACAAGCTGTCTTCTCATGTACCAGGCGTGCCATCAAACCGTGCAGTTACACCAAACCTTGTTGTTTAGGAGATGCTCTGATCCAGTTATCTGGCTGTAAAGATTTGCCCCTTGTTAAAATCACTCAGGCCTTTACTGATGAACATTTCTTCCATATCTACAACAAGAACTGACTGCTCACTTACTGTCTAATATAAAACAGAGCTTAACGTGCTGCTCTAACGTCCAAACAATTTGTCATTCAATTTAATTTGTCATTTGTCATTCATTTAATGTTTTGGCTGATTGGTGTATTGGCTGCATATACACTGCCAGGCCAAAGAAAAAAGTCTTCCAATTTGGATTCAAATAAGCAAATACTTAACAGCCTTTGATTGGATAATTATCACAGTGATTAATATGTTTCTGCTGGCAACAAATATTTTAACTCTAATGCAGTGAGTAGTTTTTAGCTTCTTAAGCAACCATGTCAGAAGATGTAGAAAAGACGTTACTGTATTTCTGACGGGGCAAATTATTGGCCTGCATCAATCAAAGAAACCAACTAAGGAGACGGCTGAAAAGATTGGATTTGGACATTAAAATAACCTGAAATAATAGTGGTGATCAGTAAGAAGATATGTGGTCAGATAAAAGTCTCAAATGACCATGATCGGAAATACCTAAATGCTTGAAGTCGAATGCAAAACATGGACAGCAGAACTCACAGCTATGTTTAATAGTGAAAGTTAGAGCATTTCCACATGCACAATGTGACAAGAACTCACAGGACTGGAACTAATCAGAAATTAACCACTTGTTAGAGAGCTAATCTGAAGAACATACAGTGGTACCTCGGTTCTCGACCACCTCTGAACCCTGAAATGCGGTTATTGATGCATTTTGACTAGAAAAATTTGTTTCGGTTTTTGTTGTTCGCTCGGTACTCAGTGCACTTTCTTGAACTTGTACGAGTCAAGCCACGCAGCCAAAACTCGATTCATGATTCACGATTCAGTACAGAGTGATTCAGGTTCACAATAGCCCTTGCTCAGTGAAGATCTCTGCTGTGTTTACTGTGTTTTTCTTTTTTTGTTTTTACATCTACAGTACTATATTGTTAGTGCACATAAGTCTCTATGGGTACTAGAAAGGTTAGTTATAACAGCCAACTGAAAGGGAAACAGGAATTTCATCCTCCAGAACACTTCAGGCTGCAGTTAGCTTAGCAGCTATGCTAGCGCCCTGAGTTTACCAATAGAGTAAGTGTTTTGCTTTTTCTTTACTCACTAAATTACATGAGATTTTTCAAAGCTTATGAAAAAATATTATGTTAATATCATGTTAATGATTTTGGCCAACTCTAGATTTATGTAAGTGTTTTAAATATTAACTTTCCTTTCATTATTTATCATAGGCTCCACTATGGTACAGTATAGACCACTCTACTAAACACTCGTTAAACTCTTCATTTCGTGATATATTTCTATTTTAATATTTTAACTAATATTAAAATACTAATATTTTTAGCTTATTATTGTCAGAACATATCCCCATAATAAATCAGGGAGCACCTGGACAACGCAACTCCATTAATGCATATAATGCCTTATACAGTGTGGATTTTCTGGGGTTCTGGAATGGATTAATTCAGTTTACATCATTCCTTATGGAAAAATTTGCGCGGTATTTGTCGTTTTCGGTTCTTGACAAGCCTTCTGAAATGAATTAACGATGAGAACCAAGGTACCACTGTACTTAACTTTACTAGGGAGCATAAAGATCGGACTCTGGAGCTTTGGAAAAAAGTAATGTGGCCTGATGAGTCCATATATGGGGAAGAAAATGAAGTGATGCATCCATCAGTCTTATGATATGGGGTTGCTTTAGTTGTAATAAAATGAAATCATCTGAGAAGCTGAATTAACTCTATGACCAGGTTATCGCATTAATGGATTTTTTCCCCTGATGGTATATTCCAGGATGACTCATTTCAAGGCGCAAATTGTGAAAGAGTGATTCTGGGAGCATGAGGAATCATTTTCACACATCAGTTGGCCACCACAGAATCCTGACCTTAAACACATTGAAAGTCTTTGGGATGTGGTAGAGAAGATTTTATAAAGTGGTTTGGTTCTCTTGTCATCAGTACTATATTTCGGTCAAAACGTAATGGTACTCTGGATAGAAATAAATGTGATGTTGCATAAGGTTGTCGACACAAGTGCCACAGTGAATGTGCTCTGTGGTAAATGCTAAAGGCGATCCAAAGTCTGTCCCAGGCAGTGTATGTGTCTTTAATGTGTGTATATGTATATGTATACATATATATATATATATATATATATATATATATATATATATACATATATATGTTTATATATACATATATAGCGGGAGAGAGAGATAGAGAGAGAGAGAGAGAGAGAGAGAGAACACGGACCAACAGAGGTGAGAGAGAAAGAAAAGAAAGAAAGAGAAAAAAGAGAACGAAAGAAAGAGAAAAGAGAGGAGGAGAGATGAGAAGGAGAAATACGAGAGAGAGAGAGAAGAGAGGGAGAAAGAAAGGAAAGAAAAAAGGAGAGAGAGAGAGAATGAAGAAGAGAGATAGAAGAAGAGATAGAGAGAGAGAGGAGACATACGTATGTATATATATATTATTATATATATATATTATAATATATATATACTAATATATATAGATAGATAGATATGTTTGGCTGCACCACAAAAGCCACGGTGCCATCATCCAATCAAACGGGTCTCTTGGACGCTGGGTGTTTTGCGCAATCCATACAAAAGCACTTTTGTGCAAAGGGCCACAACATATTCATCATGTAATGTCCTCCAAACAAATCCAATTGGTTGTTTCACGCTCTTTGATGTCTCTCCAATGAGCGAGCGGCCCGGTGATGGCTAACTTCAGCCTTGACTGCCTATTTGTAGCACTTGGAGCAGGGGGTCCCTTTAATCTGTGAAAGAGTAAATTCATGATAACGTGCCTGCTTCTGTGAAAACAATCCAGCTGATTGACACTACTTTACAGAGGCGCAAACAAAAGCCTGATTTATGTCTGATGCTAAATGAATGGGGCCGACTGCAGGCTTCATTCAAACTAATTTTAATTTCTCTCTGGACGCGTCCCGTCCTCATAGGCTCTCTTCGGCACCTCTGTTTGTTCCCCCCTCCTGCTCGGCATGCTTTATTTGAGAGCGTGTGGATAGAAGAGGCCATTCTACTTTAGTAGAACAACTAATTGTGGCTTGTCAGACTGGCGCTGGTGCTTTTCTTTTAAAGCTTCTGTACGCATGAATTGTATGCATGAAGACCAGGGCAAATTATGATAAATTAGCTAATGGGGAAGAAAATGAGAAAGACTCCACGAGGTTCAAATAGATATGTACTTAAAGTAACTCTGAACTCAAAATCATAACTTTAATGGATAGGATGGTTTTAACGGATGGTCTTGGAAAGCAGATTCTAATTCGAAATGTGTGTCAAATCTGGGGTTAGTTCAGCAACATGTCAAATAAATATAATGTGGTTTGTGACATAAGATAAACAGTTCATTAGCAATTATCTAGCATGATAATATGTAAACCTCACCCCAATAAAAATACAGCATGGGATAATATGTCAGGTTTGGCTATTAGTATGTATTCTATGATATGTTATGTACTATTATACTGTATATACTATTAAATAAATTATTTGGGATTAATCAAATGTTTAAAAAAAAGATAATGAAGCTCTAATGGGCACTCTAAATAGTAAGATACTAAATAAAGTCTGATATCTGATATTGAATTCATTCAGGAATCATGTTGAACTGAAAGCGTTAGCTAAAGAACTTATGTGCTAATAAGTTAGCGGAATGCTTTGTGATGCTAGTTAGCACTGTATATTTGGTCACTCTTAAGTAAATTTCAGATAACATGACAATTGGAATCGAGACTTCAGTAGAAAAATCATATTTGTGTGAGTTAGTGTCAAAAGCTAGACAGTTTATTAGCAAACAGCTAGTCATCTAATCCGGTATGATCACATACTACAGTTCTGTATCAGTGTAAATAACATGTCATATTTGTCTACTAGTAAATACACCACTGATTAACAAGGGAAAAATTCAATAACAGTTTTAGTGTGATAAATAATTCTACATGTTTAACCAACCATGTAATATTAAAGCAATTCAGTGATCATGTTATTGTCACCACAGAACCTGTGTGCTTAATTCTTGAAATGTGTTAGTGAATGTTGAATATTGCCTACACTTGAATAAACCTTTGGCAAAATAACAGTTGGAATTGAGAGTTCATACCTGTGACAAAGCTAGATTGTGTACAGTGAATAGCTAGCTAAATACATAAATAGCTAAATAGCTAGCTAAGTAATGTGCTAAATACATAACATTAGTGTTTGCATTGTGAAATTTATGAAACTGGGCTTCACTTATGTATATCTACAAGAATATAGTCGAGAACTAATATATGTGTACTAATATATGTGACCATGTGAGGTAGCTGATATTTAGTCGCTTGCTTATCTAAAAGATTACCCTGCAGACAAGACCAGCCTAGCCTAGCAGGTTGGTTTTAGCAGGTTACCAGCCTTAGCTGGTCATGCTGGTCTGGTTGGCTGGTTTTTGAGGGGTTGTGGACACTGGACCATCTGGCCAACCAGCTAAATTAGCCTAAAGTCAGCTAGACCAAGCTGGCAGACCAGCCATACCAGCTAAAATCAGCAACCCATATTAAGCTGGGCGACACGGTAGCTGGGTGGGTAGCACCACCATCTCACAGAAAGAAGGTCCTGGGTAAAATCCCAGGGTGGAGCATCCTGGGTTCTTTTTTGTATGGAATCTGCATGTCCTCCTAGTGTCTGCGTGGGTGTACTCCAGGTACTCCAGTCCAAAGAGAGGTTAATTTGCTTAACACTTAATTGGATTTGATTTGAGTGTGTCTGTGTGTATGGTTATACTGTGGTGTGTGTGTGTGTGTTTTTATATATATATATAATATATATATATCTATCTATATATATATCATATAACGTGTGTGGTGATACAGTCGTATGAAAAAAGTTTGGGCACCCTGATAATTTTCATGATTTTTCTTTATAAATCATTGGTTGTCCAGCTCAGCAATTTCAGGTAAATATATCATATAGCAGATGAACACCGTGATATTTGAGAAGTGAAATTAAGTTTATAGGTTTTACAGAAAGTGTGCAGTAATTATTCAAACAAAATTAGGTAGGTGCATAAATTTGGGCACCTTTGTCATTTGAATACCTTTAGCACTAATTATTGGAACACAAAATTTGTTTTGTAAGCTCATTGACCCTTGATCTACATACACAAGTGAATCCAACTATGAGAAAGTGTTAAGGTGGCCAATTGGAAGTTTTTCTCCTCTTTGCATCTTCTCTGAAGAGTGGTAACATGGGAGCCTCAAAACAACTCTCAAATGGCCTGAAAACAAAGGTTGTTCAACATCATGGTTCAGGGAAAGGGAAAGGCTCTCTCAGAGATTTCAGCTGTCAGTTTCCACTGTGAGGAACATAGTGAGGCAATGGAAGACCACGGCCCAGTTTCGAGTTAAGGGAACTCCCGAAGTGGCAGACCAAGAAAAATCTCAACGATAGGCAGAGGCGAAGGATGTTGAGAACAGTCATAGTCAGGGCCACAGGACCCTACCTCCAAAGACCTACAAACTCATCTCTGCTGCAGATGGTGTAACTGTTCATCGTTCAAAATATTACAGCGCAACTTTGCACAAGGAGAGGCTTGTATGGGAGAGTAATGCAGAAGAAGCCTTTCTGCAGACACGCCACCAAACAGCGTCACGTGAGGTGGGTTCTACAGCCAATTGGGACAATCCGCTGCAGGTGGGAACTAAAACTGGGCTGAATAGGAGAGGAGAGATGGGGCAGCGGCCTAGGCCTCGCGTAGTGCGGCTCACGCAACGAGCCTAAGAACCTCTCATTACCCGCACGAGCCGGTATCAGTGCAGTTTCTACCGCAGAAGACTTTGCGGCGAGCACGGAAGACCAGGGGCGTCCCGAGGTACTCGATGGGCCGGCGCTGCGGACTTCTCCCTGTGGCGTCGCTCCCTAGGCGCGCCTGCATACAAAAGGGGGCCCGCGCACGTTGGCAAAAAAAGTGAGAATCCTGGATCGAGCCACCCATAAAGCCATCCCAAAGACAAATCAACTTGCCTGACCTCCGACTATGGTTATACAAAATGTGGAGGGCTGAGAGTTCGTGAGCTCGGGCCGGAAGGGTAAGTGTGGCGTAACTGGCTACAGGAGTGGGGGCTCGCTCCTGACGATGTGGGACCGTTCATCCCCGTGAGTCTTCTTGAAAAGGACGGATCGGCAGACTGTGTGGCCAGTGCAGGTACTAGGAATCTGTTAACGTTGAGGTGGTCGCATGGGATTCCAGTTAAGGCACATATCTCTCCAGATTCTTGAGAACAATGTCTTTCAAGAAAGGCACTTCAAAGTGACATAGTTGCGCACCGAGGCCAAACGAACCCCAAAAACCCTGCTCAAAACTCTACTAAGGCATTCATGCAGAGGAACCAGTACAACGGTTCTGGAATGGCCATCTCAGTCCCCCAGACATGAATATTACTGAAAATGTGGGCTTGTCCATGCTCGGAAACAAACCTCAAACCTGACCTGAACTACGGAGATGTTTCTAAAGAAGAATGGTCCAACAGCACCTTCAACCAGAAATCCAGACTGGAAGCTGTAGGAAGCGTTTAGCGCTGTTAGTTCTACAAAAGGAGGATCTACTAATATGGATGTATTTTCTGTTGGGGTGGCGGCCGCAGCTGTTAGGACCGTAAGGTGTGCACACTTCGACAGGAGGCCTGCCGACTGAAGTCATATGCTCTTGAGGAGTGGATTACGGGCCACACTTTCTGTAATCCGATAAACTTCAGTCACTTCTCAAAGAGCACTGTGTTCATCTCTATATATATATTGTATGCGCAATCCCGAGTGCGGTGAGCGGTGAGGACCCCCCGCTTAGACAACCGAACGCACCTGTGTGATCTCATCGCGTGCTGCGAACTTGACGGGCATACCCGTAAACCCCCACTGGTGTCGATGGGACATGCTGTAACAAGGGACAAGTTCGCGTGCGCGTGCTAGAGCGATGCTCCCGGGCCTCTCACAATCGAAGGCCCGTGAGTGGGGCTAATTTTGTTTGAATAATTACTGCACACTTTCTGTAAATCCTATAAACTTCATTTCACTTCTCAAATATCACTGTGTTCATCTGCTATATGATATATTTAACTCAAGTTGCTGATCTGAACAACCAATGATTTATAAACTAAAATCATGAAAATTATCAGGGGTGCCCAAACTTTTTCATACGACTGTATATATATATATATATATATATATATACATACATACACACATAATACATACACATACACAATATCTGTAGCAAAAGCTTATTAGCTTATTAGTTGGACAATGTGATATTACATAGCCTACACAATAGCTGCTAATGTATAAAATCTCTATTAAACAAATAACCGACCATGGAACCTAAATGGAATATAAGCCTAAATCACCTAAATATAAATGAACCTAAATCTGATAGCTAGTCTGCTAGTCTAAGGCTGTACTCGTACTAGGCAATTCGAACTGCGCTCGGGCACATTTGATCAGAGTCACGGGAAAGCCGGTTCCCAGCTGGCAGCACAGGGCACAAGGCAGGAACAACCCTAGACAGGGCACCAATCTATCATAGGGCACACACACACTAACACACTAGGGGCACTTTAGAGACACCAATTAACCTAACACACACATCTTTGGACTGTGAGAGGAAACCCAAGTACCCGGAGTAAACCCATGTGGACATGGGGAGAACATGCAAACTCCACACAGAAATAACCCAGACCTCTTCACCTGGGGATTGAACCCAGGACCTTCCCCAAATGTATACAAAACCTCATAATATTAAATGCATGTTGACAAATTTGAATAAAAGTAAATGAATTATGAATGTGCCCACATTGTTAGCAGTTAGCTAGACAACCTGTTATTATGCGATAGCAGACATGCGGCTGTTTTGTAGTTTGCAGAACCCTTGACTGGGCTTGCGTAGCGAAGGTCCTGATACCTCATCATGGGAGCACATTTGGGAGCACACACCTGCGCCCAGTGAATTATGGGATAGGCTCCAGAATTTGGTCTGTACATCAGTAAGATGTTGAGACATTCCACACATAACTGAAGAGGGGCTGAATGTAAACAAGCAGATACTTCAGCAGTTAAAATAGCAAAAAATGTACGTGCCATTAAGCTTCTCATATCCTCATAACCCTTTCACTTACAAACACACTGAATTTGATTTCTGCTTTTTATCATGCAGTGCTATGGCTGTCGCTATGCACCTGTCAGAGTGATGCGCTGTAAGTATTTGCTCACTGCTGTTTGCAGAGCGTTTGCCTCCGTTTGCCCATCGCAATACGCCCATATTGTGCACAAACACAGAGCTACGGATGCTCCTTGATCTTCTGATTTCATGCATCACTCCACCATCAATATTTGCCTGCAGACTATCTTTTTGATTCTCTCTCACTCTCATACACACACTCTCTGCTGGGTGATTGTGTACAGAACAGATGATTTATACTCGCTGGCTCTGCATGCTAAAAGCAGTCTTAAATTACCCTCGCACCCTCCTCACACGACCCTTTCTGCTCACAATGATCTCGGCACTGGGCCAAATCGACCCCCTATCTAGCAGACGCAAATGGTCCTCATTGCACTCAGGTCTGAATAGAGACTCCGAAGTGAAATTGATTTCTGTAGTTCCAACCTAATCTCCATCTATTGCATCTGTAATGCATGGATTAATACCACAGACAGGGATGGCAGAGTTTCCCAGGTATGCTCCACTAAAAGCCCTTAGAAATTCAGTTTGAGTTTAAACAGGTTTCCTGTACTTTATTCAGTACAGATTAGGGTAAAGGCACTACAGTTGTGGTAGAATGAAATGAGGTTGAATAGTGCTGGAGTGTTCCTTTAACCTCAATTAAAAAATATAATTAACTTTATATCTAAAAATTTTCAGTTGTGGAACTTTTACATCCCATGGTTATAAATTCATATTAGAAAATAAATAGCTTTGGTATTGCAATACCATTTATTGCCTCACCAAAAAAGTGTATGCAAAAAGCATGCATCTTTATGAATTCCATTTTTTTTATGCCTCAGCACTTTGCTATTTTGGCCGTGTCCCAAACCCAGATTTTAAAACATCTCTGCTCCAATAAGGAAATAAAAAGTGATAAGTATTTGTTCCCCCTCTAATTTTGAAAGCTTGTACTCTGACAAATAATTAAACAGTATATGATTTTTATGGTAGCTTCACTTTAACAGTGAGAGATGGAATATCAAAAAGAAAATCTAGGAAATTAAATAATATTTAAGTAAAAAGTAATTTGCACTTCATTGAGGGAAATAAGTATTCGATCCCCTAAAAACCATGACTAATGTTGAATGTTGGCTCCCACAGACCACTGACACACCCTAATCTCAGTGAAGTCATTACCTGCATGAGAGACACCTGTCCCAAATTGTCACCTGTATAAAAGGCCACCTGCCAACAGATTCAGTGACACTCCAACATCTCCACCATGGGCAAGACTAAAGAGCTGTCTATAAAGATGTCAGGGACAAAATTGTTGCCCTACACAAGGCTGGAATGGGCTACAAAGCCATAAGTAAGAAGCTGGATGAGAAGGTGACAGCTGTTGGTGCAATTATTATAAGTACAACATTACTATCAATCGACCCAGGCCTGGAGCTCCATGCAAGATATCACCTCGTGGAGTCTCACTGATCATGAGAAATGCTAAAAATCAGCCAAGAGCTACACGGGAGGAGCTGGGTAATGATCTCAAGGCAGCTGGGACCACAGTCTCCAAAAAAACCCATTGGTAATACACTGAGACGTAATTGTTTAAGATCCTGCAGTGCACGCAAGGTTCCTCTGCTCAAGAAGGCTCACGTCCAGGACCACCTCAAGTTTGCCAATGAACATATTAATGACTCCAAGAGAGACTGGGAGAAGGTGTTGTGGTCAGATAAGACCAAAATTGAGCTCTTTGGCCTCAACTCAATGCGACGTGTTTTGAGGAAGAAAAATACAGAATATGACCCTAAGAACACCATCCCATCAAGCATGGTGGTGGAAGTATTATGTTTTGGGGGTGTTTTTCTTCTAAGGGCACAGGCCAACTTCACCGCATCGACGGGAAGATGAACGGGGCCATGTATCGCAAAACCCTGGGTGACAACCTCCTTGCCTCCGCCAGGGCACTGAAAATGGGTTGTGGATGGGTCTTCCAGCACGACAATGACCCAAAACATACAGCCAAGGAAACAGAGTGGCTCCATAAGAAGCATATCAAGGTCATGGAATGGCCTAGCCAGTCTCCTGACCTCAATCCCATAGAAAATCTATGGAGAGAGCTGAAGCTTCGCGTTTCCAAATGCATGCCTAAAAACCTTAAGAATTTGGAGATGATCTGCAGAGAGGAGTAGGCCACAATTACTCCTGAAGTGTGTGCTAACCTTATAAAAAACTATAAGAAACATTTGACTGCTGTGTTTGCCAACAAGGGTTTTGCCACCAAGTATTAAATGATGTTTTACTAGGGGGTCAAATATGTATTTCCTCCAATCAAATTCAAATTAATTTTTATTTCTCATTTCATGTAATTTTCTCAGGTTTTCTTTTGATATTCTACGTGCCACTGTTAAAATAAAGCTGGCATAAAATTATGAGACGTTTCATGTGTTTTTTTGTATTAAAACTTTTAAAGTCAGTGGGGGATCAAATACTTATTTCCTCCACTGTGTATATATATATACATATAAATACTAGTTAAGCTTTGTATTTATTGTTCATAGGGTGTGTGTGTGTGTGGAAAATGATAAAACATACAAATATACCTACGGTATATATAAAATGGTATTTCTTCTATCCAAAGTATTTTTATTGCAACACAATGGCTAATTAATCTGTTCATTTCATAAGTATTTAACCAGATTAATACTTTGTTGCTCCATCTTTTGCTGCAGTTATAGCTTCAAGCCTATTAGGATATATTTCTGTCAGCTTTACAAATCTCGCTCCAGAGATTTTTGACCATTCTTCCTAAAAAATTTGACAGAGCTCTCTCAGATTGGTTGGAGAGCATTGTTGAACAGCAGTTTTCAAATTTTCCCACAGATTCTCTAAATATATTGTACACAACACTGTATGTGATAGTATTCTATATTATAAAATTCTTTCTCTTGTATAGTTTTGGCACTATCCTTGAATTGTGTCTTGTTGGAAGGTGAACATCTGCCTGTCTTGGGTATGTGGGAAACTGGAAAAAGTTTTCTTTGAGGATTTCCCTGTATTTGAGTCCATCTTGTCTCCATCTCTGACCAGTTTCCCAGTTCCTGCAGATGAAAACGTCCCATAGCGTGATGCGTGGTTTTACAAACTAAATTGAGTTTCCTCCCACTTCAATATTATGGATTATTTTTTGTAGATTTGTAACATATTAAATCAGTATTAAGTTCAGTTCAGTTCCAGGTTCCTCAAAATGTTGTATATGACTGTATTTGAATAAGAACTACCAGAGCAAAGTGAAAAGTTTTACTTAATGAAATGAATTGGAGTTATTTATGCTGGTTCATAGTTTGTGGTGTAGGGTTCTAATTGGATCATTTCTGTTGTACGGTTCAAGGCAGACATACCAATAAATCTTTCAGTAAACAATCTAGAACATGTGGTGATATTACAAACCCGTATGTTTCTAGCGGTGCCTCGCTCGGGACTGATCCTGGCCCACATGAGCAAATATGCTTGTCTCACTGCTATCTGGCAGCCACACTTCCATTGTTGAGAGCCGTCTAATATCTCCATGGCTTCTGCTTGTTTGTTGAGCTGCACTGATTAGATGCTGGCTTTGTGGGTGGCACTCTCTGAATTTATTCAGCCGCCCAAAGTAAGCTCAACAGTCAACTAACTTTCTCCTTCGTGATGTGTAATGGATGACCAGGAATTCTCTTCCTTTATCTGCTTTTATTACACAGCGCTCAGCTGTGTTTGCTGATTTTTAAAATGCCCAGTTATGGCCTAGCTTGGCGCATCAAGTTCCACTTTTCATATTCTCCAGAAAGTCTGAGGACACTATGTCAATACTACACTGTCAGTAAAAAATGCATGAGAATCAGGCTTTATGTCATGTTATAGTATTATAGTAGGTTTTATATGACAATATACATCATATTTTGTGACCATTTCATGCAGGGGCATCCCTTGTCTGCTTGCTCTACTACAGCCCCAGCCCTGTAGACCCTGAGGAACTCTGATATTCGGAAGGTGAAAGCCTTCTGTTCAGAACACAAACACAGACGAACAGAGGGTACTGGAACTCAACCCCGAGTTGGTTAATAATAATAATAGATAGATAGATAGTAATAGAGGCACAGCAGTTTAATTTGCTTGCCCACCACTGTCTGGACCTGAGTTCTGGCCACAGACACAATTGGCCATGTCAGAGAGAGAGTGACCTCTGCTTACCTTCTAATGGACTGGCATCCTTACTTATGTCTGTGCCCTGTGTCTGACCCTGACCAGGGAAAGTGGGATTAAAACAGGAAAATAACTTTAATTTATTCAATTGCTTTCCCACTTAGTCCTTACTATTAGTACTTTCCCACTTAAAACCTTACTATCATGTATCATCAATTTTTCCTTAGGTCATTTTTCCAATACAAAACGCCCTGTTTGGAGATCATCTCCAGGCATCCTTTCCTGTTCCCACTGATGGTGATGCAGGTTGACATTACATGCCACTAACCCACAGTTAAGGTCACCTGACTGAGACTGTGTCACTCCAGATTACAGTGCTGCTGTTTTCCCACTGTACCTCTCTTCAGACTCTTGTTTAAACAATCCTGATGGACTTGTGTGTTTTGGTTCATTATCATGATGTTGTGTCAGCTAACATTTATGAACCACAGCTCCGAGATTCTACTGCAAAACTCGTTTCAGCCGAAACTCAATTCACGATTAACGATTAACGATTCACTACATAGTGACTCAGTGATTCAGATTCACAACAGTTCTTGCTCAGTGAAGATCCCCGCTATGTTTATCGTGTTTTTCTTTATTTTTACATCTACAGTACTACAGTCTAACCACATTAGACTGTAAATAGCCATGGAACAGATGTAGGCAAGATGAAAGAGGTTAGACTGTGTATTCTTAGTGCAAATAAATCCCCATGGGCACTAAAATGGTTAGTAATGGCAGCCAACCGAAAGGAAACCTGAATCCGGATGAGCAGTCAGCTTTAGCAGCTAGCACCCCGAGTTCAAAAATAGAATAAGTGTTTTGCTTTTACTTTTCACTTTCAATCCATTACTCACTAATTTACATGAGATTTTTCAACATTTTGTCATAAAATAAGCTTTGTGTTAATGATTTTGGCCAACTGTAGGTTAATGTAAGTATTAATGTTTAATAGGCTCTGCTATGACACAGTATAGACTATATTAAACTAATCAGTTCATGATATATTTAACTTATGATGGATTTATTGGAACATATCCCCTTCTTAAATCAGGGAGCGCCTGTACAATACAACTCCATTAATGCAATAATGTCTTGTACAGTGTGGATTTTCTAGGGGTCTGGAATGATTAATTCAATTTACATTATTCCTTGTGCTTGATACTTGTTGGTTTCGGTACTCGACAAGCGTACTGAAACAAATTAATGATGAGAACCGAGGTACTACTGAATTTTAAAATTCATTCTAAGATAAGAGACAGCTGCTGAACCGCAGAATTTGTGGAATGCGTTTCAATTTTTTGCCCGCTGAGTATAGAAGAGACAGTTAAGGACTGTTTCTAACAAATGCAGTCTTATGCAAAAGTTTTGGCACATAGACATGTTAGCTTTCGAAATGAAGAGTTAATCTGTGTAGGGAACTTAAATAGCGCATAATTGCACAAATAACATTTAAGTTCTGAGACCTTAACTAGTGGTTCATGCCAAACTTTGTCTGAATACCAGCCTCAGAAAAAGGCCACGACTACCACAGCAACAATCAAATCATGTATTGCACGTCAAGTACTGTTGTGACAACAGTATAAAATTCCTCAAAACTCCTTGCAGCAATTGGTCATGGAAATTTGAAGCTGGGATGGCCCAACTTATAGAGCACGGCCCAAACAACGAGTTCATTACACAATAGAAGTGTGTACACAACAAACACGTCATGGGTTTGAAATTAATGCAGGAGACGTTCCCAGACACACGCCTGGGAAAGTGAAATGGCAACAGAAAAAAACGTAATATGAACTATTTTAAAAAATCTTGGTGAAGCAGTCAACAAATCTTTAAAAAACAAACCCTAATTAACTGTTTTCAAAGGCAAACTCCACACAGACCATAAAAACACAGGGAGAGATCTAACATACTGAACAATGCTGGTTTATTTTATTTAAATATTCAGTGTATATACTGTTAATGAAAAACACTAGCTGCTCATGGTGACTCATAAAATGGCCATGGCTGAGGTCTTTGTACCTCGCACCCACACACAGGAGACCATGGACCAGGGCATTCAACACTGCAAACCAGCACTCTACCGTAGAGGGGGCACTGGTTGAGCCAAGTTGAGGTACCAAGTCCTCAACTGTATGCCAGTTCATCGCAGACGTTAGAATATCAAATGTTAAACAATATTAAATGTTAAAATACATAAAAAGTGGTGCCAACTAATATTTGTCAAATTAATATATCTATTATATTATATTATTCCTTTCATTCATTCATTTTCTTATTCCCTTAATCATAGTCAGGGTTATGGGAAAGCCAGTGCCTAGCCAGCAGCACAGGGTGCAAGGCAGGAACAACCCTAGACAGGGCACAAATCCATCATATGACACACACACACAACCACATACTAGGGACACTTTAGAAACACCAATTAACCTTTACATTTACTGGACTACCCAGAGTAAATCCACACGGACACGGGGAGGACATGCAAACTCCACACAGGCGGAATCAGAGATCGTGATTGGACCGGGCCGCTGTAGCTGTGAGTTGATTATATTATATTATACTAAAATATATGTTTAATTTTTAAAAAATACATATTTCACCTATGTGTTTTTTCCACTATCAAGAAATGCTGCACACACTATGGCAAGCCAATCACCAAATCTGATTTTCTCCTTTACCGCTACATGGAGTGTGAAAATCAACTTTGCTTGTTGCCGCATAGTGCGAGCACACACAGCGTTGCTTGGCCTTACGGCCTGCAGGTTTAATCATTGGCTTGGTGTTCAGGTGCCCCCTTATCAGGCCATGATTAACAAGCTGTGTGTTTAGTGTAACACCGTAGATAGAATCAAGCCTGAATACAAGACCTCATTTATCACAGGCTGGATGATTAAAGATATGCACTCAAAAGGGCTTGTGTCAACAGCTAGGCAGGTGTTAGCCAGAGCTACTGTAGAGATCTGCTTAGGAAGAAAATACCATCCTACAGGTTCAATACGCGACGCAAGCTTGGGACGTGGGAGGAAACTCACAGGACACAGAGCAAACAAACCCAGCACACAGACTGGAACTGTGGCTCAGGATGAGACCTAGATTACTAGAGTGTAGTATCAACACTACCTGCTGCTGCCTGGGATGGCACTGTGGCTCAAACGGTTAGAATGGTCACTCCAGTGGAGATCCCAGATTCAATCCCGACCTAATGTTGAATAAATAAGTACCCTACTCTCTGCAGTCTCATATTTTCAAGTTAATTTCTTTGATATTACAGTGGTACCTAGGTTCTCGACCACCTCGGAATTGTTGAATTTGGTTCTCAACCCAATTTGCCCAGAAAAATTTGTCTCAGTCCTTGTTGTTTGCTCGGCACTCGGTGCACTTGCGTAAACTTGTATTAGTCGAGCCGTGCAACTCGTTTCAACTGAAACCCGATTCACGAGTCACTATTCAGTACTCAGTGATTCAGGTTCACAATAGCCCCCAGAGAAGATCTCTGCTGAGTTTATTCTGTTTTCTTTATTTTTACATCTACAGTACTGTATTCTTAGTGCAAATAAGTCTCAATGGGTCCTAAAAATGTTAGTTTATATGTTAGCGCTCTGAGTTCATCAATAGAGTAAGTGTTTTACTTTCACTTTCAATACATTACTCACTAAATTACGAGCTTTTGCAACAATGTAAGTTAATGAATTTAACTGACTTATCATTACTTATCATAGGCTCCGCTATTATAAAGTATAGACCAATACAATACAACTCCATTAATGCATATAATGCCTCATACAGTGTGGATTTTCTGGGGGTCTGGAACGAATTCATTCAATTTAGGACTGTGGTAGCCTAGCGGGTAAGGTACTGGACTATGGACCAGAAGGTCCAGGGTTCAAATCCCACCTCTGCCAAGCCGCCACGGTTGGGTCCTTGAGCAAGACCCTTAACCCATAATTGCTTGGAATGTAAGACTGTATAACTTCTAAGTCGCTCTGGAAAAAAGCGTCTGCTAAATGCTGTAAATGTAAATTTACATAATCCCTTATAGGGAAAATTTGCTTGGTATGTGTTGTTTTCAGTTCTCGACAAGCCTTCTGGAACGAATTAATGGCAAGAAGCGTAGTACCACTGTATTTGGATAAAGGGAGCCCAGTATCCATTGTTTCCTATGGACCAAATTCTACCTGGTTCCTGTAAAAAGTCAGTGATGTTGGATGTGAGTGTGCACATTCTCTTCTGTCTCCCAGCTATTTCTTCTATTGTAACATGCTATAATATAAGATCCACAGCCTTTGTCTCATGGTTAACCACTGAATAGTAACGGGTAATGATGGTTTCCGTGAGCAGATTTTCTTAGTACAAAAGAATGTGTTGAAATCATTGTCTGTGGTAATCACACATATGTACACACGTACAGAAGAAGGTGGATAATTTGATATTAGACATTTCATGTTTGGGAAGGATTTTTGACTACATTTCATTTAGTCCATCACCAGACTAAATATATAGTAGTCCATGAAAAACTATTGGCACACACTATTCATCTATTGACAAAACCACGTCTTGGGTACACAAATGCACTCAGCATCATTAATGCAATTACGTAAAGCAAACACGATTTATTTTTAAACGGCGCTCGGCTACGAGCCGTCCTATTTAACGAAAGCAGCAGGTAATTCCCTGTGTTTTTTTTTTTTCTCTTCACTCTGTGCACGTTCCGCTGTGTTCGCAGGGCCAATATTTGCTTCGCCCCATATACAATGATGTGCATCACAATCAGCCTGCTGTAGTGTATTTCCAAATATTTGACTATTGGGCTCTGTTTCCGTGCGTGTTGGGAGCTTCTGTGGCTTCTCCAGGCCCTTCTCCACTCATTATTATTACTGCCTTTATTTGTCCATCATGGACAAGAGACATAATGGAATTCAGTCCCTAATCAGGATGGTGCTCTCTCTCATTTTTTGTACGCTTTCTCTCATTCTCTCTCGCTCATTATATCAATACTCGACCCCCTCCTTTGCTGTCTCCCTCTGTGAATGAGGGACTGAGGGACAGAGGCCTTGAGAGGGGCTCTAAATGCTTTGGTGGGGGTCGTTGGAGTACTGGATGAGTTTGAGGATGGAAGTGTTGGAGTAGTGGCTCCTTCACATTCAAGCCCAAACATACCTCAGCTCTATCTTAGAGCTCATCTAGTCTGTAGTGCTTCCTCCATTGTATTCATACCTCTCCCTGCTTTTCTCATTTAGCATTACTATTTAATATTAATTTAATCAACTGAATTCTGGTTTACAGGTGGAACATTTTCATGTAAATCCCTCTAGGTTTAATACCAAACTGTTTAATACCATCACCAAACTGTTCAGCAACCTTCCAGATGCAGCACTAGTGAAGACATCTGTTTAATGAGCTGTAAATCAAGATTAGAATTTTACCCCAATTACTAATACTGAACTATCCGCACTGATCAGCTCGTCTAAGTCATCAACATGTTATTAGATCCAATTCCTACACGTTTACTCAAACAAGTAATACCTAGTGTTATAGAGCCAGTGTTAGTTATTTTAAATTCATCCTTTACCTTTGGTTATGTGCCCAAATCCTTTAAGTCTGCCGTTATCAAACCACTGATTAAAAAAGCCAATCTTGACCCTTGTGTGATATCTAATTATAGACCAATTTCAAATCTACAGTTTCTGTCCAAAATCTTAGAAAAAGCCGTCTATCAGCAGCTCTGCAGTTACCTTCAAAGGAATGATATTTATGAAACATTTCAGTCTGGCTTCAGGCCCCATCATAGTACTGAAACAGCATTAATTAGGGTACTAAATGACTTGTTAATATCCTCAGATAAGGGATGTGTTTCTTTTCTTGACGACGTTTTACTAAACAGACTAGAAAATACTGTAAGTGGGATTAGCACTCTCTTGGTTTAAATCCTACTTAACCGACCAGTTTGTTCATATAAATAATCTAAGGTCTACGCTCTCAGAAGGGAAGTATGGCGTGCCTCAGGGGTCAGTGCTTGGCCTGCTTTTATTCTCTCTGTACATGCTGCCACTAGGCTCAGTTATTCGTAAACATGGCATTAGTTTCCACTGCTATGCAGATGATACACAGCTGTACATATCAGCCAAACCTATTGACAGCCTTACAATCAACAAAATTGAGGACTGTGTAAAGGAAATAAAAGATTGGATGTTATTTAATTTTCTCTTACTTAACTCAGATAAAACTGAAGTTCTATTAGTGGGACCCAAGGCTGTGAGAGACAGGTTGGCTACATCTATCCTAAATCTAGATGGCTGTCCAGTATTTCCCAGTCCATCTGTAAAAATTTTAGGGGTCACATTTGATTCAGATCTCTCCTTTGATGCATTAGCAGCATCACTCGAATTGCGTCATTTCAATTACGTAATATTGCTAAACTTAGAAATATCCTCTCTTTTAACGATGCAGAGAAACTTGTTCATGCATTTATGACCTCAAGGTTGGATTACTGTAATGCCTTACTTACTGGATGCTCTAGTAAATCTATAAATAAACTGAATGCAGAATCAGAATGCAGCCGCCCGAGTGCTAACTCGAACTAGAAAATTTGATCATATCACTCCTGTTATATCGTCACTACACTGGTTACCAGTCAAATTCCACATTGATTACAAAATACTTCTATAACTTATAAAGCTCTACATGGCCTGGCCCCACATTATCTGAGTGACCTCTTAGAGTTTTACAATCCAACTCGTCTACTTCGTTCGCAGGGTGCAGGACTTCTTTTAGTTCCTAGAATTAAAAAAGTCACAGCAGGGGAAAGGCTTTCGCA
This sequence comes from Ancistrus triradiatus, assembly GCA_025084515.1. NCBI lineage: Eukaryota > Metazoa > Chordata > Actinopteri > Siluriformes > Loricariidae > Ancistrus > Ancistrus triradiatus. Next base: position 40,991 of record JAJAGP010004717.1, read on the forward strand.
TACATGGACCCCCAACTATGGAATAAACTTTCCACTTTCGTTCGAGACTCAGACACTCCAAAATCTTAAGTCGAGGCTAAAGACATACCTATTTACACAGGCTTTTGACTAGATTTAGACCGGGATGCTTGGCTTGGGTCACTGGGGCCGGAGTCTGGCCTGCTTGCCTTGTCTGTTAGCCGGGAGTGTCGAGTGGGCGGTCTGGCTGAACTGGGCTTCGGTCCTCGTGATCTTGACTCGTGCGTCCTTTCCTTAGAATAAGGGCAGAGCTGGGGGTTCATAGCAAAGAGTCTTATGGTGGATCAGAGCCTTGGGGCTGCTGTCCTCTGCCTCCCTGGGGTTGCCAATGTCTCATGTGATCCCTCTTGGCTGTTTTTCCTACCAGTTTCTCCTCTTTCGAGCTATGCTGCTATAGCCTATGCTGCCGGGGTCTATGCTACACATGGCATCAGTGATTGACATGCATCAGTGATTGTTTTAATAGACAACTGTGCTCTTAATCAATAACTAATTACATTTTCTGTTTTCTCTCCGAGCTGTGTTCCGGCAGTTCCGGCCCCACACATGATGTTCATCTGCTGTAGCTCCAGTCAAGCTGCTTCTGTCATCAGCTCCAGCCCCACCATACCCGGGCCACTTAATGTCAATGTGCATACTTCACATTTTATTCAAACTTTGACTCCATGACTTTAGTTTCGCTCTTAGATTTATCATCTACGCTGCCCAAGGAGGTTGGGTCCCTTTTTGAGTCTTGGTCCTCCTAAGGTTTCTTCCTATAACTCAGGGAGTTAATGTAATGTAAATGTAAATGGAAGGGGAGGAGGACACAGGGTTGTGCATGGAACATGCTACAAGACAAACTAGCAGTTTCATTTTATTAGACAGGTTTAGTGGAGAGAGACAGGATCAGGGAGCAATCCCAAAAAGCAGCTACACTTTAGAAACAAGCCCTAATATACGCAACTCATAACTAACAATATGTGTAAGCAACTTTAAATAAAAACAAGCTCAGAGTCGTTTAAAATGACAACTTGACCTTGGCAACTGTGCTCTACAAGGTCTGTATGGTCAACACCTGACACATTTTAAACTTTGGAATGAAAGCAAATCCAAAAATACATTTTATTTTCATTCACTAAAATTGTTTCTCACAGTATAATATAATATAACGGGTCACTCAAGTGGCACAGTCAATAGAATAGCCCACCCCTGCAGTAACTCATCTCAGCTGTGCCTTCTGGCTGGGTTTCGTGTGGCATAAAGGCATAAAAATAAACACAAACATAATATAACATACATAAATATATATAAATAAATATATACAGTAAAATAGATAAAGTAACATAAAATTAATAAGTTAAAATGGCAAATATTATAAATAATGGCATAAAATAAAATAAAATAAAATAAAACATTACCATAGCAAAAAATGCAGTTTTAACATTTATTGCAAAAATTTTATTTGATGAATACCAACCAATGGCCGAAAGTCTGGCTTACATCTCCTAATATCATTGGTGTTAGCCTCTTAAAAACTGGTCTCTCTCCATCATTACTTTTCTAGAGCTCTGAGTTGAGGTCGTCTGGTCACTTGATGTCTCTTCACTATCTGTTACTGTTATGATAGGAGCAGCTTGCTTATTCCTTTTGCTCAATTAGAAGTCTTCTGTTTGGAGTGGAACCTTGGGGCCTCCAAACCTCGCCCCTCTGGAGATAAGTCTACTGTCATGCTAATACCGCCGTTTAAACCTATTACTCCTTTTGTCGCTCCGTCTTTATTGCTTCTCGTACATGAGGCGGGTGCTTATTTGGTTGACGGCATTTGAAATGGGTTTTACAAAGGTTTGGTCAACCCTGGTGACATGGTTGGTTGATTTTCTGAATGAAAAGTAGTGTATCCATCCAAAAAGACCTTGAGGAATCTGCTCTACAGTTATACATACAACATACCATATAGAATTAATCCATTTCAGACCCCCAGAAAATATGCAATGTATAAGTCATTATATGCATTAATAGAGTTGTATTGTACCGGTGCTCCATGATGTACGATCATCAAGTTACATGTATCATGACCCGAGGAGTTTAATATAGTCTATACTGTATCATAGCAGAGCCTATTACACATGAACATTTACATTAACCTACAGTTGGCAAAAATCATTAACACAAAGCTTATTTTATAATAAAGTGCTGATAAATCTCATCTAATTTAGTGAGTAACGGATTGAAATTACAAAGCAAAACACTTACTCTACTGGTACTCAAAGTGCTAGCATAGCTGCTAAGCTAACTGCAGCCTGTGTTCCGGAGGATTCAGTTTTCCTCTTGGTTGGCTCTTATTATTAACCATTTTAGGACCTGTTGAGACTTATTTGCACTAAGAATACAGTACTGTGGATGTAAACATAAAGAAAAACAACAAATAGCGGAGATCTACACTGAACAAGGGCTGTTGTGAATCTGAATCAATAAATAACTGTGTACTGAATCGTGAATTGAGTTTCGGCTGAAATGTGTTAGGCAGCTCAACTCATACAAGGTTAAGCAAGTTTGCCGAGTACTGAACAAACAATGAGAACCGAGACAAATTTTTCTAGTCAAAATGCACCAAGAATGAATTCGACGAGTTCTGAGATGGTCGAGAACCAAGATCCCACTGTGTGTGCGTATACAGTATGTGTGTATATATATTTGTTGGTAAGCAAACACTTCAGGCTCGTAGTTAATGTGTTGTATGTGAGAATGACGATTCCTTCATATAGACCAAATATATCAAAATGGTTTATAATGGTTATCAAAACTCAACACTGTTTTCTGTATGAGATTTTTTAGAACAGTTCTGGGCAGCATGATGGTGCTGTGCTTAGTGCCGTCACCTCACATCTCCAGAAACCCAGGTTTAGAGTCCTGGCCTGGCTACTGCCTGTTTGCATGGAGTTTCTATGTTCTTCCTGTGTCTGTGTGGCTTTCCACAATTTACTTCAGTTTTCTCTCACATTCCAAAGAATTATGTAGGTCCACTGACATATCTAAATGTGACCCAGTCTAAGTGAATAAGTCTGGACTGGCACCCTGTCAAGGGTCAGTAGTGCTGCTGGTTAGGATCTGTGTCTGGTTGCCTAAAATGCCTTAAGTATAAATCATAAGGGAAGATTTTCCCTTACGCAATGGAATTACTTAAGTGTTGCGTGAAATCTCTCAGACGTTTCACTTAACTAAGGATAAACAGTATGGGATTTACTGCAGTGATTGAGGTTTTGTTGCCATAAAGTTTCACTGTCTCCATGAAAAAGTTCACAGAATACCGTTGTTTGAGAGCTGCCTTAATGGTTTTGCTTATAAACCAAAATGGAAAATAATTATGACAACAAGAAAAGAAAGCTGAACTGGACTAAGGAGGAAAAATGTATTATATGGGAAGAATAAGGCAAAAGAAATGGACATTTTAAGAGTAATTTCAAT
>JAJAGP010004718.1:0-44446 GCA_025084515.1 Ancistrus triradiatus
ATAGGGAGGAACGATGGTTTGAACGCGGAGTAAAAGAAGCCATTTTTGTAAAAAGGGAATGTCCATCCCTGAACCGAGGAGGGGGCCTTAGAGTACACCTCTCACCATCTTACAACGGAGCCATCACAGCCCTTCCCCAATCTTGTGTGAATGGCACACGTGGCCATTGTCGTTAATGGCTATATCAATCTGCATATTAAACTGATCACTGGTCCCATTGTTATGCAATGGTGCTGGTACCAGTCATTATGCAAAGGTACTGTATATAAGATTGGGGAATTTTTCCAACTAGCTGAGACTGAAGAAGTCACTTATATGAATGACGAAACGTTTCTCCGACAAAAACTTTGTCCAGATTCAACTTCTGGGAATTTGCCTGTTCTTAGCTGGCAACGTGTGTGGCCTTCTGCTACTGGAGCCCATCTTGTTTCGTGTTCAGAGATGCTCTTCTGCAAACCTCAGTTGTAACGAGTGGTTATTTGAGTTACTGTTGCCTTTCTATCAGCTCAAACCAGTCTGCATTCTCCTCTAACCTCTGGCATCAACAAAACATTTTTGCCCAGAGAACTGCCCTCAACGGATTCTTTCTTTTTTACGAATAATTCTCTGTAAATCCTAGAGATTGCACTGAGGTTAAAATTCACAGTAGACCACATTCAAAGTCACTTAAATCACCTTTCTCCCCCATTCTGATGCTTGGTTTGAACTTCAGCAGTTTGTCTTGACCATATCTATGTGCCTAAATGCATGTATTTCTGGCTGATTGAACTGGTGTTATTATTTTTTAAAATATTGAAATTAATTTTGACAAAACATATATCAAATACTAGACCTCCAACAAACTGGTTACACAGAAGTGTGACATTTCCTCATATTAAGTGTTTAAAATATATAAATAAAAGCTAGTTAATCGTGAATGAAACAAACATTATGAAACAGCGTATTCATCACTAAAAAGAATGCTTTTCCCAATCTATAGGTTATTGTAGTTGGTGTAAAGAAATGTGTTCATGTATAAAACTTTAAAACAAGGTTTATCTAATGACTTCTTTGTTCTTACAGGTGAGCCATGCATAAATCCACAGTAATCTCACTTCTGCTGCTGCTCATTCTCTCTTGCATTGTGTCTGAAATTGTAAGTATTTTGTGACTTTTTTTATTTTCAAATCAAAAACCTTTTAAATACTGGGAGATTCTAAAGAGCATGCTTCATTTTAGGAGACAAGTCATCATCGCCATTTAAGATCTCCAAGCACTGGGGTAAATGAGTCTGCAGTCTATCCCAGCAGAAACACTTTTTACAAAATTGGGAATAGATTAGGGAAAGGGCACCAGGATGATATGGAGCTCGTCACTGTCATTCAGTTACTGCTATAGAAAGAGTTTAAAGTAGGTGTAGAAATATTTCAACTTCATAGGATTTCTCAGATGTTGTCTCTGTTTTTAGTAATGTTTTCTTACATGAGATTCTAGGACATACCGTATTTTTCGGACCATAAGGCGCACTTAAAATCCTTTAATTTTCTCAAAAATCGACAGTGCGCCTTTAAATGCGGTGCGTCTAATGTATGAATTAATTCTGGTTGAGCCTTCTGACCTAGAACCGATTGTAGATGGTACACGGCGCTCATAAATCTGTCAAAATGTTTTAGCACAGTCTTGGTAAGTTACGAAGATCACGGCCACCGTAGTCAGGAAACATCGCTGAGTAATATGGTATGTGCTTCAGCATTAGGGTACGTGCATTCATTCATTTATTTTCGAAGCGGATTTCAAACTCAACGCTATCAGTCAGGCAGTACAACATGGACATAGAGCAGCTGCGAGAGAATTCAACATTAACGAATCAATGATACGGAAGTGGAGGAAGCAAGAAGACGCCCTGAGCCAGGTAAAGACCAAACTGAGCTTCCGAGGGAACTTAAGAGTTTTGTTTCATTTCATGCGTCTTATAATCCGGTGCGCTTTATGGTCCGGAAAATACGGTAAATCTAATTTTGGTCTCTGTTCTATAAGAATCAAGAAAATGATCAACAGTAGAATCCATATAGTTATTTGCTAATAACAGTTCTCATTCAGCATTATGATGTCTTTGTTTATATTTTATGAAAAATATAATATAATATAATATAATATAATATAATATAATATAATATAATATAATATAATATAATATAAACAAAAATATGCTCAACTATGAGCATATTTTTTTAAATACAGAGATTATCCAGTTACACAAGCAGAATGCACCACACACAAGCCTGAACCTGCAGCAACGCCACACGTACCAGAACGTAACATTAGTTTTCTACAAACTACCATCTGGTGATAACAGTTCATTTATTCGTCCAGGGCATATAGTTTTGCATATGTTTGCACTCTGTGCTAAATTTGAGCTGAATCCTGCCGGAACAAGCTCCAGTACCTCTCATATTTGGAGCACATGCATTCCGGGACCTATTTGTGTAGATCCAGCATCTCTGCAATGTTATATATAAAATGAAAATGACCAATATTAATAAATGATTTTTAATAAAATGGTACTTATTTGTGTGTAACCTCATTTCCAAAAACCCAAAAGACTAATTTTCTTTGAAAGTAACTGGAGTAATTTGATCATCTGTAACATATTGTGCGGTTTGGAAAAAGACAACTTGTAAAAAACAACTGATAGTTAAGACAGTGGAAGTCTTTTTCATTGACATAGTGTCACAGGTCCTACCGTGTACCGACGCTAGGAGTCAGCGTCGGTCTACTATTCTCCGGTAGGATCCCTGGCAGCCTCTGATCAGGCTGTCTGTCAGCAACACAGTCTGATTACAGATATGCTTCATCTACTCTGCCTATTTAAGAGCCTTGGCAGTTGTAGTAGGTGTTGCATCTTTCAACCAGCACGCCTCGTATGCCTTTGGAAACACCAATTGACCCAACACACGTCTTTGGAATGTGGGAGGAAACTGGAGTGCCCAGAGAAAAGTCACGCAAACACGGGGAGAACATGCAAACTCCACACAGATGTAATCCGGGATCAGGCTGTAGGGTGACAGTGCTATAATAATAATAACAACAATAATAATAATAATAATAATAATAATAATAATTCAAAAATAAACAACTATGAGCATAAAATAGATTAAAATGGTCCAGTAAAAACAGGCTAGCTGGAGATGGTGAAGATGAAGAGTTGAAAATGGTTGAATGACTCCAACGAGAGAAGTTTTGTAATAACTTTTTTGTAAGATTCTTGTAATAAATTCCACCTCGCTGGTGCACTGCAGCTAAATGCAGATTTTCCTAGTTCGGTAAAAACTCTAAACACCTGGCAGGTGATCCAGTCACTGGAACGAGTTTGCTCATTTGCTTTTAATTTGAGGTCTTTCAGCTGTCAGAATCTGAGCAGAATTGTTCCACATCATCCTCTCACACAATAGTACCCATAGTGCTATTATTAGCAGAGCACTGTGGTTTAGACTGTCCTTATTACTGACCAATGTAAATGTTTCTATCTGTTGTATGTTACCACTTAATAAAATAGAGTTCACATACAATACAATGCTATAAACAAATACTATACTACTAAATACTGAATGTGTGACATACATATGCTTAAATTACTTATACAATTTATAACTAAAAGTAATTTATTATTCATATATGACTGCAATGCAGCCATTTCATCAATCATTACATTATTCAGTGTCCTGATGGTTTGTCAAATAAACCTTTGTACTTTTACCTGTTATTCTGATCTATACATGAAATAATTGCTCAATTAGTTGGTTTGAGGTGCATGTAGTGCAATAACTATCAGTAAATAAAGGTCATTTCTTTCTTTGTCAAGAAAGTCTGATGATCTTTAGGATAACTTACCCTTTTTCCAGAGAATCTTACAACTGATACAGTCGTAGAAACAAATGAGGGTTATTCGTCCTTGATCGATGTCCCACCAGTGGCAGCTTGGTAGTGCTGTGATGACCCTTGGACATATGAAGAATAAAACAGATCGTTATCCACTGCACCACCACAGTCCAAAAACTGTAATAATAATAATAATAATAATAATAATAATACGCACTCCAGTATTGTCCACTGATCTAATCAGGATATAACCATAAGCAGAAGGTCTCGATGCACAGCTGTACAGCATTGAAGTATGTCAGGAGTCTGCAATTTGACAAGCAGTTGCTTAATATCAGTGTGAGATTAGACTGAAAAAAGTTGGCACAAGTTTTTAATTAAGTCATATTTAAAGCTGACAAATGTATAAAATAATGGAACGAACAAAAGCACTGGGACCGTACTGACCTCTTGTGATATGAGCTTTAATCTACGGTTGGAGGAAAATATACCACAATAAGTAGTATTAACTACTAAATAATAATATAATAAAACAGCAATAGTAATAAGTATTATTACTAACAATTACAATAGTAACAACAAAAGTAATAGATTAGCAATGGTACATAGCATATGCAGTATACATAGCAATATAAAAGTTGTAAAACGTAGTATTCACTATTTAATATACTGCATGACACTACTATTATACTACAACATGTACTATATATGCTATTGTTGATCTACATATTTAATTACTATATTATTATTAGATTACATGTTATTGTATTCATAGGCTAATAATATGTTGTATATTACCTTTGAGTGCATCATTTCACTGTTACAAGCAGAAAGGAGACTGACTGCCAGTGTATCACTAGTTGATTTTTATTTGTGGATTCCGTTACATTTTTGTCAATGATGGTCAATCATAATATATAGGTGTTAGGGATCGCTCCTTGGCCGCTATCGGCCAGGAGTTATCCCGGCTTGACGGCGTGAGTTGCAGCAGCAGCGCGATCGCACGTGCGTCAGCCTTCCCGGGGTTTTTAACAGGCAAGTGGCGACACCTGTGGGTGAGTCCTAATAAGCACACCTTAGGGACTCACTCACTGCCACTACTTTAGCTTACCTCACGTGATCGACTCGATCACGTGATTCTTGGATGCACCCGGCATTGAGGCACGCTCGCGCTCAGTGCTGCCTGCACTCTGGCATTATTTAGACGGTTTTCTGTTCTTTTATTTGTTATTTATTTTTATAGGGTTAAAGGTACGTTCTGGGGGAGTTAAGTCCTTCAGACGGGAGCTGCTAGGAGGCAGCTCCGTAACGTTAGGGCCCTAGATAGGGTAGGGTCAGCGTTTTTGTTACTTATTATTTCTTACTTTTACCGAGCTGCACCTGCAGCTCTGAGCCTTCATCCCGCCGTCATTTCTCACGCCATTGCCCCCCCTCACCGCGATCGGGCTTATTAATTCCCCGATCGCATTTGAAGAGGACGCAGAGTTGAATAACCATGTCCTGTTCATTTCCCTGCGACCGTGCCACACCCCTGCGGCCGCATTTAAGCCGCGGTGGAGCTGCAAGTGCTCGTGGAAGCTCCGGTCGGGTTCTGCGCGCTGCGCACGAGCAGACCCACAGCGCTAGTTGCGCAACGGAGGCACGCCATAAGCGTGCTTTGAATAGGTCAGCAGTATGCTTACGGCGTGCAGTTTTCTGTTATTTAGTTTCTTTAGTTATTTATACCTTCAATTTTATTTCTGGTTATTCATTTAGTTTTATTTCAGTTATTAATACCAACTGGAGCTAACCGCACTTGGGTCCCAACCCAGTTATTTTTTATAAGGTTCGTCACCATCTTTTTTTTTCTTTTTTTAAAACGATGGTAAACCGTAACAAAGCAGTGGCCAGCAAAGGGACCCAGTGTTAGCTCCTGGACCTCCAGTATGCACGTCCCCAGACGCCATGGACAGTGGATTCCGTTACCCGGGTCACGGCTGGCATTTGGCGGGCCCCTCAGCGTCTGTGGCCAAGTCGCTGAGGATTTTCTTTATCGTGACCCTCCCAAATGGCCCAGCCCTTGCCGTCCTAACTGCCGGCATTCCTCTGGGGCTCAGATAGGCTTGATCAGCGGCATAGCCCATCTAGACCCCCAGCCACTTATTCCTGCCCCCGAACCGACAACTATTTTTAACATCTCTCAAGGCTCCAGGGGTGTGCAGAAATTTGTGGCTGAATTCCTAGCCCTAGCCGCAGATTGTGGCTTCGATGGGCCGAAGCTCATTGAGCCCTAATCTAAAGTAATCAAGTGGACTTTTGAGCTGTGCTTCCTCCCATGCGCCTCTTCCTTTGACCACCTTCTCGAGCTGGCCATAGTTGTGCAAGTCCGTCTCGAGCAGTGTGACAGGAAGAGGAAGGGTTTTAACTACAGCTCAAGTCCACTCGGTCCTTTGCCAGGGCCCATAGCACCGCCTAGCCCTGTCCTTGAGCGCGCTGTGCTTCATAGCTCTGAAAGCGAGCGTACAGCACCCCCCAGCTCTGAACCTGGGCTCGCCACGCACTCAAGCTCCACACCTGGGCAGTCAGACCACGTGCCAGAGTGTTTGGCGCCCCCTAGCCCTGTACCTGGGCTCGCCACGCACGTAAGCCCCGTGCTAGACCACGTAAGCTCCACGGCGAGGCATTTAGCACCGCTCAGCCCCGTACAGGAGTCGATTGCACCTTCTAGCCCTGTGTTTGAGCACTTCAGCTCCATGGTGAGGCATATAGCGTCGCCTAGCCCCGTTCAAGATCGTACTAGGCTATTAAGCTCTAGTAATGAGCACTCGGCGCCCCCCATCTCTGTACCTGGGCTCGCCATGCACGTAAGCCTCGTGTTAGAGCACGTAAGCTCCACAGAGAGGCATTTAGCACTGCTCAGTCCCATACAGGAGCCGATTGTGCCTCCTAGCCCTGTGTTTGATCACTTCAGCTCCACGGAGAGGCATATAGCGGCACCTAGCCCCGTTGAAGAGTGTGCTGGGCTATTAAGCTCTAGAAATGAGCACTCAGCGCCCCCCAGCTCTGAACCTGCGCTTGCTGCGCACTCAAGCTCCGCACCTGGGCAGTCAAACCCCATGCCGGAGTGTTTGGCACCCCCTAGCCCTGTACCTGGGCTCGCCGCGCATGTAAGCCCTGTGTTAGAGCACGTAAGCTCCACGGCGAGGCATTTAGCGCTGCTCAGCCCCATACAGGAGCTCACTGCGCCTCCAAGCCCCGCGTCTGAGCGACTAAGCTCGACACTTGGGCTAGCCGTGCACCGGTCATTGCCGCCGACCCCTGCACCTCGGTCAAGATCGATTCCTGCACCTCAGTCTAGACAGATTCCTGTGCCGCGATCCTCGGCCCCAATCCCCGCGCCACGATTACAAAGACCGTCTCTTGCACTGCGATTGGTGGTTCCGATCCCCGCGCCTCGGTCTAGACGACCTCCAGCGCCACCTAGTGCTGCTGTAGACCACTCCGCGGTCGTTCCCGTCACACTCCCACGGACGCGGGTGTCCTCCTCCGTTCGTCCTGCCAGACGATTCGCGCCCACCTTTTCGGCAGCCCTCACTGGGCCATGTCTCGCCCCTGAGCTGCCTGGGCCGAGCTCCACTCCGGAGCCTCCAAGTTCAACCCCTGAGTCTCTGAGCTTCCCTCCTGAGGCACCGGTCTCGAGCTCCCCTCCTGACATGCTGGTTTCTGCCTCCGAGCCGCTGGACTCTGCCTCTGAGCCACAGTGTGTCGCTCCTGTACCTCCAGCACTCAGATTAGTCCCTGAGGCCATCGGGTCGGTCGCCGAGCCCACTAGGGGCGTCAGACCAGCCACAGCCTGCCTTCTCCTCCCCTTCAGCCCTTCAATCCTGAGTGGGTGAGATAGGCTAGGGGAGGGGTTGGTTACGCTTAGGGGACGACGCTCCTCGGGGTGGGGGGGGGGACTGTTAAGGATCGCTCCTTGGCCGCCATCGGCCAGGAGTTATCACGGCTTGACGCCATGAGCTGCAGCAGCAGTGTGATCGTGCGTGCGTTAGCCTTCCCGGGGTTTTTAATAGGCAAGTGGTGACACCTATGGGTGAGTCCTTATAAGCACAACTTAGGGACTCACTCACTGCCACTGCTTTGCCTTACCTCACATGATCGGCTTGATCACGTGATTCTTGGATGCCCCCAGTATTGAGGCACGCTCGCTGCTGCCTGCACTCTGGCATTATTTAGAAAGTTTTCTGTTCTTTTATTTGTTATTTATTTTTATAAGGTTAAAGGTACTAATTCGGCGAGCCGAAGCAGCCAAAGCGGCATCTAGGTATACATATCTCTGGTTGCACATACACATTCCTCACTCTTAAAATATAATGGTGTCTCAATCATTTTTATGTACTTGCATAGAAATAAGCACTTTGGTAAGAAAGTAAGCTAAAAGAATTTAAACAAAAGTAAAGTATCTTAATTGTTCATCATCATGTTATCTAGGGTATTCATTTTAACTTTTTGTAAAGACACCAAACTATTAGCAACAGTTTTGCATTTCCAGCAATTAAAATGGAGCACATTAAAGAGTTTTACATGTGAAAAAAACTTTAGAAACCAACAAACAATACCCCTCACCACCAAAGACCCTAATTGCTCCAAACATACATTCTTTTCAAAAGAAAACTTGGGAATTTTAAAATAAAATGCATCTTTAATTACCTTTTCTCTTTGGCTTGTACACTTAAAAATGTGCTGGCTGAAAACATGGATCTATTTCCTAATTCAGGAGTGCTCTTCAGGTTTAGTCCCAGAAGAAGAGATGAACTGGAACAGACTTATTGTTCTAACTTCGGTAATCGAGTAGCAGGTGATCAGAGGACTTGGCACGAGGAGGAAAATCATATTATTCAAAATTTCCTGTTCCCTGTTTGTAACAGATCGGTGCGCACAAGTGACTAATAATTTTCTGTTTCTGTCTGTACTATTAAATGGTTAATAATAATATTAAGTAAATCAGTAATTAATTTATTCATTATAGTGTGGATTACATGTACCAGGGGCTGTATTCAAAAATTATTTAGTGGGCCTGCAGTAGAACCTGGAACATCATACAGCACCTTAATCTCCGGATTGTTGATAAAAACGGAGGTTATGAATATAATGCGGTTGTACAATTAAGTGCTAGCTGGATTATCCAGCTATAAAATGAATTAATTGAATATAAACACTAACTGTCCACTTCATTCCGTACACCTGTTCAACTGCTACTTAAGGTAAATATCTAATAAGCAATTCACATGGCAGGAACTCATGTCAAGTTCAGGCATGCTATAGTTGTACACATGCGACATCTAGCGGCAGATTGTGTGATAGGTTCTGTGTTCCATCTAGATACTGTAAGGAAATTTAGAGATTTTAAGCTTTGGGCAGCATCACAAACAAGTAAGCTTGATACTGTTTTTGTTAATGTGAGGAAATACAAACTCAAATATAATAAATAAGTTTTCATAATACAGGGTGGGCCATTTATATGGATACACCTAAATAAAATGGGAATGGTTGGTGATATCAACTTCCTGTTTGTGGCACATTAGTATATGGGAGGGGGGAAACTTTTCAAGATGGGTGTTGACCATGGTGGCCATTTTGAGGTTGGCCATTTTGGATCCAGCTTTATTATTTCCAATTGGAAGAGGGTCATGTAACACAAACTTATTGAGAATTTTTTATTATTGAGAATGCTGCCCATTGTGTTGAATTGTCAATGAAACCCTCTTCTCCCACTCTTGACACACTGATAGCAACAGCACAGAAGAAATGCTCTCCCGATTTGACCCCCTTAGACTTTTATCTTTGGGGTCATCTGAAGGCAATTGTCTATGCTGTGAAGATACGAGATGTGCAGCTTCTGAAACAACGGATACTGGAAACCTGTGCTAGCATTTCTTCTGCGGTGTTGCTATCAGTGTGTCAAGAGTGGGAGAAGAGGGTTGCATTGACAATCCAACACAATGGGCAGCACTTTGAACACATTTTATAAGTGGTCATAAACTTGTAAATAACTCATGAAAGAATACACTTCCGTTAAAACACACTATTGTTTTTCTTGTGAAATTCTCAATAAGTTTGATGTGTTACATGACCCTCTTCCCATTGGAAATAATAAAGTTGGATCCAAAATGGCCGACTTCAAAATGGCCAAATTTCTTTCTTCATTTTTGTATCAAAAATTTATCACATTGTGGAGTAAAAACAGCAATACCTAATGTGTTGTGAAATTTCTGTATCGTTGCACCCCTACTGCCTAGTATCCAAGGTTCATGCTTCTGGTGGGTGTCAGGGGTAAATTTGGAAAACCTTCAGCCCTTCAGGCTACGCTGTATGTGCGTGTGACTGAGAGCCGGGCTGGCCACTATGTGTGTGCGTATGCCGCGCTCTGTGTGTGTGTGTGTGTGTGAATGAGAGTCGGGCTGGCTACTATGTGTGCGCATGCAGCGCGCCGTGTGTGTGTGGCCGGCCGTGCATGCTCAGAGGAACTCCGGCGCAGAGCGAGGCAGGCATGAGCTAGATGCATGCAACATGCAAAAATCGAAGAGAACGCACCGTAGGCTGGCGCTTAGGATGCTCTTTTAATAGGCGGTTGACCGCGACGTCTAGTGAACCCACGGCGACCTCTAGTGGCTGGAATGCACCCCCTGATACTTGGGTTATCTTTGAGGAAGAAAAAGACAAATCTGAACACGGAAACAAACTGAACCCTGGTTGCTGAGGGAGCTGTGTAGCACCAAAACTTCCTTCTGCACCGTCCTTGCGATGATGTAAGTATGTAAGGTTTAACATATTTATTCATTCTTAATAATATTTGTTATATGTCTGACTACTGCAATAAAAAAAAAAAAAAAAAAAAAAAAAAAAAAATACATTTGAGAAGCACCAAATACACCATATACAATCTATTGTACTACACACAGTAGTAGTGCTAGTAGTAAAACTGTTTACATTTATTTATTGCATGTCATTGTTGGCTTTGCCGCACTTACAAGTCAAGTCAAGTCAGATTTATTCATATAGCGCTTTTTACATTTGTCTCAAAGCAACTTTACAAGTTTAGATTATCTCCTAATAACTACGTCCAATGCCAAATTGAGCAAGCCTAGGGCGACAGTGGCAAGGAAAAACTCCCTAGTTCTAGGAAGAAACCTTGGGAGGACCAAGACTCAAAAAGGGACCCAACCTCCTTGGGCGGCATAGATGATAAATCTAAGAGCGAACTAAAGTCATGGAGTCAAAGTTTAATAGATTGGAAGTTGCACATGCTTCCCCAACATTCCTTTGTGACGAGCAGTGTTTAAGTATTTTAATCTCAAAAAATCTTTTCATCTGGCAAAGTAATGCAAAGTCCCTCCCCATCTTGTGTAACTTAGAAAAACATAATTGATTCACAAAACATCGGGATTATGGGATGAGTGTGTTCATGTGACACAGAAATGCAAATTAAACTAGAAAGTGCAGTTCCTGCAGAAACTGCGAGTGTGTTGCGGCGATGCGTGCCCCTGCGACGTGCATCAGGGACTGAGTATGTAGGTCGAAAGACGACTGTAGTCACTGTAGTCACCTCAGGGTGCACACGGGACCAAGGCTGCTGAACTACAAAACGTTAGGTTTAAAACTGACTGAGTTACATTCAATGACCCTCCAGAGGCCCAAGTGACTAGTCGTGGACCTCAAGGACAGCAAAAACCAGACATGTCACCTCAGATTGCACCTGGTATCAAGCCGGCCGAATTTCATTGCTGTACATTGAAAATCAACGGAGTTATGGTCAATGATGTGCCAGGGGCCCCAGTGCTAATCCTAGGCCTTCCGGGGCCCCAAGGGCATGACATGTTACCTCAGATTGCCTCCAGGATCAAGCCTGCAGAATTTCATGGCCATAAATCGAAAACCGACTGAGTCAGGGTCAATGACCCGGCAGCTGCCCCGCTGCCCAGCCAGGGACGTCAGGGATTGAGGACATGGGCATGACATGTCACCTCAGATTGCACCCGGGACTAAGCCTGCCGAATTTCATGGCCATAGGTCAATAACTAACCGAGTTACGGTCATTGGCCCGCCAGGGGCCCCAGTGCCAAGCCATGTCACCTCCGATTGCACCTGGGACCAAGCCTGCTGAATTTTGTGGCAATAGGTCAAAAACTGACTGAGTTGCTGTCATTGGCCCGCAAGGGGCCCCAGTACCCAGCCGGGGTCCACAGGCGTCCCATGGGCATCACGTCACCTTAGATTGCACCCGGGACCAAGCCTGCCAAATTTCATGGCTGTAGGGCGAAAACTGTCCTGCCAGGTACCTCTGTGCCCTCTGTGGTACTATGCAAACAATGGACCTAATATCTTCTTGATGCATGCTCAATGATCCAGGTAAGAAAATCCAAGAAGTTGAATCTGTTCATCTGGACATAGATTTTATTGGAGAAACGTTTCGTCACTCATCTAAGTGACTTCTTCAGTCTCAGCTAGTTGGAAAACTTCCCCAATCTTATATACAGCACGTTGCATAACGACTGGTACCAGCACCATTACATAACAATGGGACCGGTGATCAGTTTAATATGCAGACTTACATAGCCATTTACGACAATGGCCACGTGTGCCATTCACACATGATTGGGGAAGGGCTGCGATGGCTCCATTGTAAGATGGTGAGAGATGTACTCTGAGGCCCCCTCCTCGGTTCAGGGATGGACGTTCCCTTTTTACAAAAATGGCTTCTTTTACCCCACGTTCAAACCATCGTTCCTCAGAGTACACCTCTCACCATCTTACAATCGTACCAGTCGTTATGCAACGTGCTGTATATAAGATTGGGGAAGTTTTCCAACTAGCTGAGACTGAAGAAGTCACTTAGATGAGTGACGAAACGTTTCTCCAATAAAATCTATGTCCAGATGAACAGATTCAACTTCTTGGAATGGACCTAATAATCAACGAAACGCGCACAGAACTGAAATGCACTGCTGCGTTGGAACGTACAGTTGTTGTTGTCGCTCGATTTAAAGTCATTTTGTGCTGTCGTTTCTGAGTTTTCGCTCTCGTATTAAAGATAGTGCTCTCACTCCATACTAATGGGTGTAATTTCAGCTCAGAAGTGCCCGTCTGTTTGAATGAGAGCAGCTGTGAGTCTGTGGGCGTGGCTTGCGAGTGTTTGTGTGTCAGAGAGGGGAGCCACAGCGTCTGTCCTCAGCCATGTTTAATGTGTCAGACCTCTGAAACAAACGATCATAACTCCAAAAATAATTAACCTATCGCTTATCTTATGTGAAAAGCTTATGTCGGAGAGGACCCCTTCCTGATCGCTCTGACCTAAAACATGTGTGGATTGATGAGAAAATGGCCGAGTTATGACAAGTTAAAAACGACATGAAAATGAAAGTGAATGAGAGCCTTATCACTACATAGTCCCGAACAAATCGTCGTAACTCAAAAAATAATTTGTTGAACGACGAGATATTTGGATGTGTCATGAAGGGGAATTATCTCTACCATTTGAAGTTTAAATGGAGTTTCTAGGTGAAAGTATAATGATTTTACACGGTTTGTTCCGCGAAAAAGTGACTGAATGTACATGTGTACCATGTCAGTTTCAAGCGATTCTGGACCTCTCAAACCAATGATCATAACTCAAAAAATATGTAACCAATCAATTATCTGAAAAGTTTGAGAGAGAGGGCCCCTTGCTGATCGGTACGATAAAAAATGACCATCTCAACCATCTCAGCCTTCCCTCTCGAATTTTGTCTCACAATTTTCCAACCTGTGCTGTCCCTCTGATGATCTCATTCCTAATCCTGTCTATCCTGGACACTCCTAAAGAGAACCTCAACATCTTAAGTTCTGCCACCTCCAGCTCTGCTTCCTGTCTCTTTGTCAGTGCCACTGTCTCTAAGCCATACAACAAGGCTGGTCTCACTACTCTCTTATAAATCTTTCCTTTCACTTTTGCTGCGACCCTTTTGTCACACAGCACTCCTGACACTCTTCTCCAGCTTCTCCACCTACTCCATCACTCCATCCTGCCTGTACTCTCTTCTCACCTCCTTTCCCACACTCCCCCCCATTTCCTCGGACAGTTAATCCCAAGTATACTGAATCCTGTACCTTTCTGAACCACTGATCCCTGTAGCCTGGCGGTTCAAACCCTGCCTCCCTTTCATTTACAACACAGGTATTCTGTCTTACTACATTTGACTTTCATTCCTCTCCTTTCTCAGATTATAACCTTCCACCTCTCCAAGTTCCTTCTACCCTACCACCTGTTTCCCTGTTCTCACTACAGATCACAATGTCGTCTGAAACATCATAGTCCACGGCGATCCCTGTCTACCTCATCTGTTAGCTGTCCATCACAGAGCAAATAAGTAGGGACGCAGGGCCGTCCTTGATGCCGTCCCCACCTCTACCTTGAAGCTTCTGTCACTACTACAGCACAATCTCACCGCTTTCACACACTTTGTCATACATGTCCGCACTAATCTAAACGTACTTTTCAGCCACTCGAGACTTCCCATACCACCACAGTTCCTCCCTTAGCACCCTGTCCATAAGCTTTCTCCAAATCACAAGACCGTGTAAGCTCTTTCTCTTTCTGACCTTCTCTATACTTCTCCATCAGCAGTCTCAAGCAAATTGCAATCCATGGTGTCTCTCCTCCCTCGACATGAAACCATACTTGTTTCTCACACCCAGTCACCTCCTGTCCTGAGCCTAGCTTCCACAACTCTCGCCCCAAATCTTTCATTGTGTGGCTCATCAACTTTAGCCCCTGTAAGAGCCACAACTCTGTACATCACCCTTCTGCTTTGAAAATCGGTACAAGTAATTTTTTCCTTCCATTCCTCAGGCATACTCCTCATGCACCAGAATTCCATTAAATAATCTAGTCAAAAACACCACTCCCAGCTCTCCTAGACTTTTCCTACCTCAACCGGTATGTCATCAGGTCCCACTGCCTTCCGTTCTTCATCATCCTTTTCAAAGCTTTCCTCACTTCGTCCTTACTAATCTTTGCTACATCCTGTTCCACAATTTCTACGCCATCCAACCTTTTTTCCCTTTCGTTTTCTACATTCATCAACTCCTCAAAATACTCCTTCCATCTTTCCCTCACCCTCTCCTCACCTGTCAGTACATTTCCATTTCTATCCTTGATCACCCTGACATGCTGCACACCCTTTCCAGCTCTATCTCTCCGTCTCGCCAGCAGATAGAACTCCTTCTCTCCTTCCCTACTGTCTAACCTTTCATATAACTCATTGTAGGCCCTCTGCTTGGCCTTTGCTACCTCCCTCTTTGCCCTGTGCCGCATCTCCTTGTACTCCTGCTTACTCTCTTTAGTCCTCTCACTGTCCCATTTCTTCTTTGCTGACCTCTTTCTCTGAATAACCTCCTGCACTTCCTCGCTCCACCACCAGGTTCCTTTTCAGCTTTTGCCAGTCGAGAAGACACCCAGTACCTTTCTACCTGTCTGTCTAATCACCGTTGCTGCTACTACCCAGTCATCTGGGAGCTCTTTCCTACCACCCAAAGCCTTTCTCAGCTCCTCTCTGAACTCCTTACAATATTCTTCCTTTCTCAACTTCCACCATTTGGTCCTCTGCTTTGCCTTTGTCCTCTTCCTCACCACCAGAGTCATCCTGCACACCACCATCCGATGCTGCCTAGCTATACTCTCCCCAGCCACTACATTACAAATCACCAATCTTAAAAAATAAACTGTATACCAGCCTTTTTATTACTAGTACCAGATTTTTGGATTCAGAGCTGCCTTAATTTTTGTGGCACATATTTAACAAGGTACTGAGGATATACATCAGAGATTTTGGTCCATTTTGGTATGATAACAGCATCCCATAACATTTTTGCCCAGAGACCTGCCCTCACCGGATATTTTCTCTTTTTCAACAATTCTCTGTAAATCCCAGAGATGGCGATGAGTGTGAAAATCCCAGTAGACCAGCAGTTTCTGAAAGCCTGTCTAGTACCAACAACAGTGCCACATTCAAAGTCACTTAAATCAGCTTTCTCCCTCATTCTGATGCTTGGTTTGAACTTCAGCAGCTTGTCTTGACCATATCTATGTGCCTAAATGCATGTATTTCTGGCTGATTGAACTGGTGTTATTATTTTTTAAAATACTGAAATTCATTTTGACTAAACATATATCAAATACTAGACCTCCAACAAACTGGCTACACAGAAGAATTGTAACATTTCCTCACATTAAGCGTTTAAAACATAAATAAAACTTAGATAATCATCAATGAAACAAGCATTATGAAACAGCATATTCATCACTAAATAGAATGCTTTCCCCAATCTATAGGTTATTGTACTTGGTGTAAAGAAATGTGTTCATGTATAAAACTTTAAAACAAGGTTTATCTAATGACTTGTTTGTTCTTACAGAGGTGAGCCATGCATAAATCCACAGTAATCTCACTTTTGCTGCTGCTCACTCTCTCTTGCATTGTGTCTGAAATTGTAAGTATTTTGTGACTTTTTTATTTTCAAATCAAAAACCTTTTAAATCCTGGGAGATTCTAAAGAGGATGCTTCATTTTAGGAGACAAAACATCATAGCCATTCAAGTTCAAGTGAGGTAAATGAATCTTCTCAGTTACTTTGCATGCCAGTAGAATGGCTGTGGTTTTATAAGATTACAGTAATCTTCCATGTCTTCACTCCAGATCTGTCCCAAAAAAAGGCCTTGTCGTCCTGTCAGGCCTAAACCAACAACAACTAAAAGGCCTACAACTACACCTGTACCCACCACAACGACCACTGCGCCCACCACAACGACCACTGCATCTACAACAACCTGAACCCACAACAGCACAACTGCACCCACAACAACAACTGCACCTAGAGAAATAACAACTACACTTAAATCTTGAACTACATGGACAGCCCACACAAAAACATATACATTTAAGTAAGTTGAATAAAGTACAATCTAAAATGACAAGATAACTTACATTATTATTATAAACATTATGAAGGCATTTGGAAAAACAACTAATTTAGAACTATAGTAATGAGATTGTGTTCAGAAGGCTTGTGTCATGATCGGGACCGTGGAGGGTCTGCAGAATATCCCAGGAACATTTTTTTATAAAATAGGGAATGAATTCGGAAAAGACCAACAGGATGATATGGAGCTCGTCACTGTCATTGAGTTACTGCTTTAGAAAGGAGTTTATAGTGGGTGTAGAAATATTTTAACTTTTAACTTCATAGACGTCTCTGTTTTTAGTAACGTTTTCTTAAATGGGATTCTAGGACATAAATCTAGGAATAATTCTAATTCTGGTCTCTGGTGTATAAGAATCACGAAAATGATCAACAGTAGAATCCATATTGTTATTAGCTAATAAAATTTCTCACTCAGCATTACACATGATTACTTTGTTTATATTTTGATCAATGTGGTTATTATGACTGGAAAGCAGATATAAATTAGCTCCTTGTTTATAACCCATTAAAAACGGAATCTAGTAGATTATTAGACTCACCAGTGGTCATCAAAGCTTAAGATATGACTTCAGGGGATGATGTTTAATCCATTTCTGTATCCAGTAGCAGAGTGCGGGTGTGTAATTTAGTGATTTTGAGCTTGTCTTGGGTGGAATATACACACTCGTGACTCACTCCTGGTTATTTCCAAAGCTTCAACAGAATCACAATAGGGGACCTATTGTGATTCTGTTGAAGCTTTGGAAATAACCAGGAGTGAGTCACGAGTGTGTATATTCCACCCAAGACAAGCTCAAAATCACTAAATTACACACCCGCACTCTTAATCCAGTTCAGGGTCGCATGGGTCGCATACTTAATCCAGTTCAGGGTCGCATGGGAGCCAAGGTTTAACTAGAAGCACAGGGTGCAAGACAGGATTCAATGGGTACAGCAAGCATTACACAAAAAAAGGACTGAAAATAGTAAGTATACTTTTAAGGTTAAAAACATAGCAAACTTAATTATAGAATGTTAACTGTGGTAGCCTAGCGGGTAAGGTACTGGACTATGGACCAGAAGGTCCAGGGTTCAAATCCCACCTCTCCCAAGCTGCCACAAGGGTCCTTGTGCAAGACCCTTAACCCACAATTGCTTGGATTGTAAGACTGTATCAATTGTAAGTCACTCTGGATAAGGGCGTCTGCTAAATGCTGTAAATGTAATGTAAATAAAAATGTAAAGTTAGGAAACAATCAGATTAAAAAAAAAAAAAAATCAAAAACAATGATAAAACTAAGTAATATTATTAAAAAAATAATATTAAATAATTATTTATTAGAATATATTATTATAACTGATATTATATATTAATAATATATTATTGTATTACTATAGTTGTAACAGCGGGAGGCGAATGGAAGGGCGAGACGAACGCAGGCTCAAAATAAAGGAGTTTTATTCATTGACCAAACAACAAAAGGAAACACAGCGAAATGAGAGGTGAGGACCGAAAACGGGTGGACAACGTAGAAGGGCCGAAGCCGGAAAACGGGCATGGAAAAAACCCAAAAGCAGGTATTAAACAAAACGAAAACGGGTAGGGAACATAAACAAGACCGAGGTCGCAAAACGGGTGTGAAATAAACAAAACAAGGAAGTGAACGGAACGGAACAAAGAATACCTTAAGGTGACCAGGATGACAGGACACGGAAGGACGAGGCGTGTAGGGATGTGAGGCGTGTAGGGATGTGAGGAGCATAGAGGGGTGACGAGCGGTAAGTACCATGACAACAGCAATAATCCGCAAGTGAGTCTCTCGCGGGCGCGCCTTTATAGGAAGCCCCACAGCTGAACGCGATCAGAGTGATCGCGGTGGGGCTTCCCAATTGGTCCGTGTAACGGCAGAGGTGGCGCGCGCTGCCGTGGCGCGTGACAGAAGTTATATTATTAAACAAATGGCAATAATACATAATGAAATAGCATTACATAATTAATTAAATAACAATTAATAAAATTAAATGCATGAATTCATTCATTCATTCATTCATTCATTCATTCATTTCCTTATCCGGTTATCTTAGGGTAGCGGTGGAGCCGGTGCCCAGGCAGGAACAACCCTAGACAGGGCACCAATCCATCGTAAGGCACACACACCACAAACTAATACATTAAGGGGCACTTTGGAAAAAACAACTGACCTAACACACACGTCTTTGGAATGTGGAAGGAAACTGGAGTGCCTGGTGAAAACCCACGCAAAGATGAGGAGAACATGCAAAGTCAACACAGGCGGAGTCCGGGGTCGGGATCGAACCAGCAATCTTGAAGCTGTGAGGCGACAGTGCTGGCCACTGCTCCACCGTGCCTTCCAATCAATATAATTAAATACCTAATAATAATAATAATAATAATAATAATAATAATAATAATAATAATAATAATTCAAAATAAACAACTATGAGCATAAAATAGATTAAAATGGTCCAGTAAAAACAGGCTAGCTGGAGATGGTGAAGATGAAGAGTTGAAAATGGTTGAATGACTTCAGCAAGAGAAGTTTTGGAGATTCTTGTAATAAATTCCACCTCGCTGGTGCACTGCAGCTAAATGCAGATTTTCCCAGTTTGGTAAAAACTCTAAACACCTGGCAGGTGATCCAGTCACTGGAATTAGTTTGATCATTTGCTTTTAATTTGAGGTCTTTCAGCTGACAGAATCTGAGCAGAATTGTTCCACATCATCCTTTCTCACACAATAGTATAGCAAAAGTGCTATTATTAGTAGAACACAGTGGTTTGGAGTATCCTTATTACTACACTGTGGTTTAGGGAACTGGAAACATTCCTCAAGCTGACGTTAGAAAGGTTTATGAGTTCATACACACTGACCAATGACCAATGTAAATGTTTATATCTGTTGTATGTTACCACTTAATAAAATAGAGTTCACATACAGTACAATGCTATAAACAAATACTATACTACTAAATACTGAATGTGTGACATACATATGCTTGAATTACTTATACAATTGAGTAAAAGTAATTTATTATTCACATATGACTGTGATGCACCATTTCATCAGTCATTACATTATTCAGTGTCCTGATGGTTTGTTAAATAAACTTTTTACCTGTTATTCTGATCTATACATGAAATAATTGCTCAATTAGTTGGTTTGCAGTGCATGTAGTGCAATAACTATCAGTAAATAAAGGTAATTTTTTTCTTTGTCAAGAAAGTCCTTGTTCTTTAGCATAATTTACCTTTTTCCAGAGAATCTTACAACTGATTGAAACAACTGAGGGCCCAACAATGGCAGCTTGGTGACGCTGTGATGAACCTTACTACGTACTACAATATTGTCCTTTAATCAGGTTATATGCTTATGGTTATAATTATGGATTTAACCATAAGCAGAAGGTCTCAATTTACAGTCAATGTTAATTTTGACAACTAATTTTTATTAATTTCTAGTTACCAGTTTTAGTGACTAAAATGTCATTTAGTTTTAGTCATAATTTAATCATCTGAATTGTTTTTAGTTTTAGTCTAGTTTTCTTCGACTAATTATAAACGACTAAGTCGACTAAATCTACAGTAGCTTCAGTTGGCTAAAATATGAAATGTAAACGTTGCAATACGTAAATGCTTTTTTTAACATTTCCATTTTTAAATGAAACATCTCCATGCATGCACTGGTAATAAAAGTATACATTAAAGTAATTATTACTCAAAATCTCCACCATAGATCTACTTCACACTTGGTGTGGACATTCAGTAGATATTATAGAATAGAATCAAGTTGGAATGAATGATATATTGTACGATCTAATTAAGATATAAGCTCAGGTCTGTATACAAGCATTATAATAACAGTAGTGTGGTCAACAAAACTCATAATTTCCATCAAAGATCTGCTTCTAACTCGGTGTGGACAGTTTAATATCGGTTTAATATCAATGTGAGATTAATCTGAAAAAAGTTGACATAAAAGATGCAGTTAAAGTTTTTAATTAATAGACATATTTAAAGCTGACAAACGTATAAATGATGAAAAAAACCCACAAACACTGGATGGTGGATGACTGGTAAAAGAGTAGAACCCTACCGACCTCTTGTGGTATGAGCTTTAATTTTCAGTTGGATGAAAATATACCATAATTTAAAAAACCTCTCTGGGATTACTGTTGTAATGCTCTAATGCATTACTGATTATAATTAGAAATAAATTAGTGTCTCGCAATTCTGTCGTTTGTCATATTTTCAAGGGCAAGCATCAGTCTGATAGATAATGGAAAACATTCGTAAAACTAAAAGTATTAAATAGCTTCGGCTCGCTTGGAGCTGTATTTAGATAAAGCTTGAAATTTAAATATCAACAGGCAAAGATTTTAACGGAATAGTCGTAAGATCCAAACTCCATGCACCTGTGGATATATGTCTATGGTTGCACACACACATTTCTCACTCTTAACATATAATGATGTCTCAATCTTTTGTTGTTGTTGTTTTGTTTGTTTCTCAATCATTTTTTGCAATTTTTTTGTACATGTCAAAAAAAACCTTAGAACCCAACAAACAATAACACAAGCAATACCCCCCCCCCACCACCACCACCAAAGACCCTAATTACATCCAAACATACAATACTGTCTAACTTGGGGCCAAAGCTGTAGGCAAACTCCCCACTAACAGCCATGTTTCCAATGTAATTGTTTGGATGTGTGCAAACTTTTGTCTATATTGTGTAGATCCCTACCATGTATAAGCTCTGCACACTGTTACAAAATTGTTGTTTTAGCTTACTAGAACTGCAGTTTGACATTAGTTGTTGATGTTTATTGTGTTTTTACATGTTCTCCTCATGTTTGCGTGGGTTTTCTCTGGGTACTCTGGTTTCCTCCCACATTCCAAAGACATGTGTGTTAGGTTAATTGGTGTTTCCAAAGTGTCCCTTATAGTGTGAATGTGTGAAAGAGTGTGTGAGTGCATGTTCCCTGCGATGGATTGGCACCCTGTCTGGGGTTGTTCTTGCCTTGCGCCCTGTGTTGCCGGTTAGGCACTGGCTCTCCCGCGACCCTGACTAGGATAAGCGGATAAGAAAATGAATGAATGAATGAATGAAAACTTTTCTAATCTTATATCACTCACTGCACCCAGTGCATCCGCTGTCTGACGGCAATTTGGGAAATAAATCAGTGTTAATAGGATATTAAAAATGTAATGTCAGAGGAAATTTATCAGAGTAAACGTTTTATCAAAGCAATGAAATTAATGAAACATACTTATTCAGCAATAGAACTACTCAGTAAGTGTATTTAAAATGCCATGATTACATGGTTGAACTTTATTACCGAACACCATTACTTAGATTTGTCCTTCCTCTCCAATTCTGACAGAGACTATGCACTCTGAAACCAGAGCACTGATCATGAATTAATTAAAGTGTGTAACCTTTTGCAGTTTGAGTTGTTCAAAAATGGATTAAACACAAAATATGTCAGCTAAATCACAAAAGGTGAGTGACTCAGAAGGATGTGCTGACTCATACTGAAAACATGGATCTATTTCCTAATTCAGGTGTGCTCTTCAGGTTAAATCCCAGAGAGGAAAGGAACTGGAACAACAGACTTATTGTTAGAGCTGTGGAAATGGAGTAATAAAATCTAATTATTTGAAATTCCCTTTACTTAAATCTGTTTGTAACAGGTCGGTGGCTCAATGTTTTTTTTCAATAGAAGTAAACATATGTTGTCCACAAGTAACTAAATAATTTTCTGTTTCTGTCTACACTATTAAAATGGTTAATAATAAAAATCTAATAATAATAATAATAATATGTATATCAGTAAATTAATTTATTAATTATTGTGTGGATTACATGTACTAGGGGCTGTATATAAAGTGTGTACTAAATGGGCCTACAGTAGAACCTGGAACATCATACAGCACCTTAATCTATGGGTTGTTGATAAAAACGGAGGTTATGAATATAATGCGGTTGTACAATTAAGTGCTAGCTGGATTATCCAGCTAAAAAACGACTTAATGAAATATAAACAGTCATTGTCCACTTTATTCGGTACACCTGTTCAACTGCTAATTAAACCAAATATCTAATCAGCCATTCATATTGTGACACCGGCTTAAGGTTAGGAGACACATGCGAGGAGTGGATCAGACCAAAGGTGACGTTTATTAGGAATGTGAGCAAACTAATAGAACACTAAGAGTCACAGACAGAAAACGGATGAGGCGAGGAATACCTGAGCCAAATAGGGAGAGATGAGAGATGACATGGAGGATGGAGATGAATGGAAACCATGTAAGGGAAGCGATGAACTGGACTAGAAATGACATGCATCCAGTGAGGACAATTCCCTTGTTAATGCCATAGCTCAGAGTAGAGTACCCAGATTGGTTCAAGCTCATAGAAAGGCAACAATAACTCAAATAAGCACTCATTACAACTGAGGTTTGCAGAAGAGCATCTCACCACGCACAATATGTCAAATCTTGAAGCAGATGGGTTGCAGCAGCTGAAGACCACACCTAGGGACACTCCTATCAGCTAAGAACAGCCACTGAGACTACAATTCACACGGCCTCAACAAAACTGGAGAATAGAAGATTGGAAAAAATGTCTCCTGGTGTGATGAGTCTCGATTTCCGCTGTTACATTCAGATGGTTGTTTCAGAGTTTGATTTAAACAACGTGAAAGCATGGATCCATCCTGCCTTATATCAATGGTTCAGGCTTCTGGTAGTGTAATGGTATTGAGGGAAATTTTGTATCACTTTGAGCCTCTTAATACCAACTGAGCATTAATTAAACACCACCGTATTAACACGCGACTATTGTTGTTGACCATGTGCACCCCTTTATGTCCACAGTGTACCATCTTCTACGCCCAAGTCACGAAGCTCAGATCATCTCAAACTGGTTATGTACATGACAGTGAGTTCGCTATAAGTCAAACGGCCTCCACAGTCACCAGATCTCAATCCAATAGAGCACCTTTGGGATGTGTTCTCACCATGAATGTGCAGTCGTAAAGATGCGTAAAGATGGACCAAGATCTTTAAGGGATGTTTTCTACACCTTGTTAAATGTATTCCATAAAGAATTACAGCAGTTCTGAAGGCAAAATGGGGTCCAACCCAGTACTAGTAAGGTGTAGCTAATAAAGTAGCCTGAGAGTGTGTATAGTTTTGTATCTTACATAACGTGATCATTTATGGTAACTTCGTGGGTTATCTTTGAGGAAGAAAAAGACTGAAGTCTGAACACGGAAACAAACTGAACCCTGGTTGCTGAGGGAGCTGTGTAGCACCAGAACTTCCTGCTGCACTGTCCTTGCGATGATGTAAGTATGTAAGGTTTAACGTATTTATTCATTCTTAATAAAATTTGTTATACTGTCTGACTACTACAATAAAAAAAACATTTGAGAAGCACCAAATACACCATATACAATCTATTTTACTATACACAGTAGTAGTGCTAGTAGTACAACTGTTTACATTTATTTATTGCAAGTAGTTGTTGCCTTTACCGCACTTACCCAACATCCTGTGTAACGAGCAGTGTTAAGTATTATAATACTTGTATTTTAATACTTAATAATTTTAATCTGCAAAGTGATGCAAAGTCCCTTCCCATCTTGTGTAATTACCCTAAACTTAGAAACACATATAATTGCTTCACAGAACATTGGGATTATGGGATGAGTGTGTTCAGGTACAGAAATGCAAATTAAATTAATTCCTGTCAAGTGATGTCACGCAAGACGTCAGAGGAATCATTTATCTATCGACGTTCAGTTCATTTTCCAGCAGGAACACTTGATCTGCCTTCACGTTCTTGGATGAGTAAAACACCCATGTAAGTCTTGAAATTTTTTATTACATCTGCTGTTTCTATTAGGCAGTTAAAATATATAGATATGGTCTAGGGTTAGGATTAGGGTTAACTTGGAGAGAGATCAAAATTCTACAGAGAACTGTAGTGGTGTTCCTAGTATATAAGTATGTAGTTAGATTAATAATTTTTCCAATAAGAATTTTTGAATGATAAATAAATCTAATAAGATGTGTTATTGTTAACCTGAGAAGAGGTGAATTTGTTTATAAGGTGATGATGTTTGAATTCAGTGGAGCGGCCCTGAGGTAAGGTACTTTTGTAAGGTATGGTAAGGGTGCTTTTGACTTGTCTCAAAATTTAACAGGTGAATTTCCATCACAGGGGTTGTGTGTGGGTGCTCTTCCTCTGGGTACTATAGGCACACAGGAGATAACACATTCTTTATATTAATGGATTAAAATATATAATTTATTTAAAATATACTGTATACCAGCCTCTTTATTACTAGCACCGGATTTTGCATTCAGAGCTGCATTAATTTTTGTAGCACAGATTTAACAAGGTACTGAGAATATACATCAGAGATTTTGGTCCATTTTGGTATGATAACAGCATCCCGAATCTCCCATTCCAGCTCATCCTAAAGGTGCTCTATTGGAATCTGGTGACTGCAGAGGCCGTCTGAATTACAGTGAAGTCATTATCATGTTTAACAAAACAGTTTGAGATGATTTGAGCTTTGTGACATGGTACGTAGAAGATGGTAGACTGAGGTCATAAGGGGATGCACACGGTCAGCAACAATACTCAGGCAGATTGTGGGTTTAACTGATGCTGAGTCAGTATTAAAGGGCCCAAAGTGTGCCAAGAAAATACCCCCACACCATTACACCACCAGAAACATGAACAGTTGATACAAGACAGGATGGATCCGTGCTTTCATGTTGTTTAGGGTAAATTCTGACCCGACCACCTGAAAGTCGCTGCAGAAATCGAGACTCATCAGACCAGGTGATGTTTTTTTCAAATCTTCTATCTTCCAGATTTGGTGAGCTGTGCAAATTGTAGCCTCATTTGCCTGTTCTCAGCTGACACCAGGTGTGGTCTTCTGCTGCTGTAGCCCATCTGCTTCAAGGTTTGATGTGTTTAATGTTCATCAACAAGATATTTGTGCCCAGAGAACTGCCCTCAACGTTATTTTCTCTTTTTCGAACAATTCTCTGTAAATCCTAGAGATTGTGATGTGTGTGAAAATCCCAGTTGACCAGCAGTTTCTGAAAGTCAGTCTAGCACCAACAACCGTGCCACATTCAAAGTCAGTTAACTCACCTTTCTCCCCCATTCGAATGCTCAGTTTAAACTTCAGCAGTTCGTCTTGACCATATCTATGTGCCTAAATGCATGTATTTCTGGCTGATTGAACTGTTGTTGTTATTTTTTTAAATACTGACAAATACATTTTGACAAACATATATCAAATACTTGACCTCCAACACACAGAGGAATTGTGACATTTCCTCACATTAAGTGTTTACAATATATAAATAAAACGTAGTTAATCGTGAATGAAAGAAGCATTATGAAACAGCGTATTCATCACTAAAAAAAATGCTTTTCCCAAACTATAGGTTATTGTGCTTGGTGTATAGAAATGTGTTCATGTATAAAACTTTAAAACAAGGTTTATCTAATGACTTGTTTGTACTTACAGAGGTGAGCCATGCATAAATCCACAGTAATCTCACTTCTGCTGCTGCTCACTCTTTGTTTGGTTGTGTCTGAAATTGTAAGTATTTTGTGACTTTTTTATTTTCCAATCAAAAACCTTTTAAATACTGGGAGATTCTAAAGAGCATGCTTCATTTTAGGAGACAAAACATCATCGCCATTCAAGATCTCCAAGCACTGGGGTAAATGGTAAAGCAACAACAACTACAAAGTCTACAACAACTAAAAGGCCTACAACTACTACAACCAAAAGGCCTACAACTACTACAACTAAAAGGCCTACAACTACTACAACTAAACGTACAACAACTACTACAACTAAAAGGCCTACAACTACTACAACTAAAAGGCCTACAACTACTACAACTAAACGTACAACAACTACTACAACTAAAAGCCCTACAACTAAACGTACAACAACTACTACAACTAAAAGGCCTACAACTACTACAACTAAACCTACAACAACAACTACACCTGTGCCCACCACAACAACAACTGCGCCCACCACAACAACAACTGCGCCCACCACAACAACAACTGAACCTACAACAACAACAACTGAACCTACAACAACAACAATTGCGCCCACCACAACAGCTACTGCGCCCACCACAACAACAACTGTGCCCACCACAACAACAACTGAACCCACCACAACAACAACTGAACCCACCACAACGACAACTGCGCCCACCACAACGACAACTGAATCTACAACAACCTGAACCCACAACAGCACAACTGCACCCACAGATAACAACAACTGCACTTAAATATTGAACTACATGGACAGCCCACACAAAAACGTATAAATTTAAGTAAGTTGAATAAAGTAGGATCTAAAATGCCATGATAACTTTACATTATTATTACAAACATTATGAAGGCATTTGGGAAAACAACTAATTTAGAACTATAGTAATTAGATTGTGTTCAGAAGGCTTGTATCATGATTGGGACTGTGGGGAGTCTGCAGTCTATCCCAGAAACACTTTTTATAAAATAGGGAATGGATTCGGGAAAGAGCACCAGGATGATATGGAGCTCGTCACTGTCTTTGAGTTACTGCTTTAGAAAGGAGTTTATAGTGGGTGTAGAAATATTTTAACTTCATAGATGTTGTCTATGTTTTTAGTAATGTTTTCTTAAATGGGATTCTAAGACACAAATCTAGGAATAATTCTGATTTTGGTCTCTGGTGTATAAGAATCACGAAAACGATCAACAGTAGAATCCATATTGTTATTAGCTAATAAAATTTCTCACTCAGCATTACACATGATGTCTTTGTTTATATTTTTATCATTATTATTACTGGAAAGCAGATATAAATTAGCTCCTTGTTTATGACCTATTAAAAACGGAATCTAGTAGATTATTAGACTCATCGGAAGTCATCAAAACTTAAGATACGACTTCAGGGGATGATGTTTAATCCATTTCTATATCCAGTAGCAGAGTGTGGGTGTGTAATTTAGAGATTTTGAGCTTGTCCTGGATGGATTATACACACTCCTGACTCACTCCTGGTTATTTCCAAAGCTTCAACTCCATTCATTTCAGAATCACAATAGGTCCCCATACAAGATAATCATTCATTTGTTTTTGCTCTTACTTAATCCAGTTCAGGGTCGCATGGGAGCCAAGGTTTAGCTAGAAGCACAGGGTGCAAGACAGGATTCAATGGGTACAGCAAGCATTACACAAAGAAAGGACTGAAAATAGTAAATATACTTTTAAGGTTAAAAACATAGCAAACTTAATCATAGAATGTTAACAATAAAAATGTAAAGTTAGGACACAATCAATCAGATAAAAAAAAAATAAAATAATTAGTGATAAAACTAAGTAATATTATTAAAAATAATATTAAATAATTATTTATTAGAATATGTATGATTAGAATTTATATTATATATTAATAATATATATTATTATATTACTATAGTAATATTATTAAAAAATAGCAATAATACATAATAAAATAGCATTACATATTTAAGTAAATAACAATTAATAAAATGAAATGCATGAATTCATTCATTCATTCATTCATTTCCTTATCCGGTTATCTTAGGGTAGCGGGAGAGCCGGTGCCCAGGCAGGAACAACCCTAGACAGGGCACCAATCCATCGTAAGGCACACACATTACACACTAATACACTAAGGGGCACTTTGGAAACACCAATTAACCTAACACACACGTCTTTGGCAAGTGGGAGGAAACTGGAGTGCTCGGAGAAAACCCACGCAAAGATGAGAAGAACATGCAAACTACACACAGGCATAGCCTGTTGGGATTGAACCAGGGGTCTCAAAGCTGTGAGGCGACAGTGCTGGCCACTGCTCCACCGTGCCTTCCAATCAATATAATTAAATACATAATAATAATAACAATAATTCAAAATAAACAAATATGAGCATAAAATAGATTAAAAGGGTCCAGCAAAAACAGGCTAGTTGGAGATGGTGAAGATAAAAAGTTGAAAATGGTTGAATGACTCCAGCGAGTTTTGGAGATTCTTATAATAAATTCCACCTCGCTGGTGCACTGCAGCAAAAAACAGATTTTCCTAGTTCGGTAAAAACTCTTAACACCTGGCAGGTGATCCAGTCACTGAAACGAGTTTGATCCTTTGGTTTTAATTTGAGGTCTTTCAGCTCACAGAGTCTGAGCAGAATTGTTCCACATCATCCTTTCTCACACAATAGTACCCAAAGTGCTATTATTAATAGGCACTGTGGTTTGGAGTGTCCTTATTACTACACCACTGTGGTTTAGCTAACTAGAAACAGTGGCAGCTTGGTGGCGCTGTGATGAACTTTTGGACATATGAATAATAAAACAGAACCTTAACCACTGTACCACCACAGTTCAAATCAGGTTGCCAAGAATTGTAAATAAATAAATACGTAATATAATAATGTCCACTCATCTAATCAGGTTATAATCTGGGATTAGACTTTGACACAGTTGACATAAGTATGCAGTTAAAGTGTTTAATTAATAGATTTATTACTTATATTTAAAGCTGACAAACGTATAAAAATGATGAAAAGAACTCAAACACTGGATGGTGGATGACTGGTAAAAGAGAAGAACCCTACTGACCTCTTGTGGTATGAGCTTTAATTTTCGGTTGGAGGAAAATATACCACAATTTAAATACATGTAATCTCTCTGGGATTACTGCTGAAATGCTCTAATACATTACTGATTATAATTAGAAATTTTATTAGTGTCTCGCAATTCTGTTGTTTGTCAAATTTTCAAGGGCAAGCATCAGTCTGATAGATAATGGAAAACATTCTTAAAACTAAAATAATTAAATATTGGCTTAAATGTATTAAATCTGCCTTTGAACTGTGTTGATAAAGCAGGCAAAGATTTTAATGGAATATTCATTAGATTCAAACTCCATGGACCTTTGGATGGTATATATGTCTTTGTTCACACACATTTCTAATGATGTCTCAATCATTTTGTTTTTCAATCTTTTTATTTTGTACATGTGAAAAAATCCAACAAACAATAACACAAGCAATACCCCCACCACCAAAGACCCTAATTACATCCAAACATAGAATACTCTCTTATTTGGGGACAAAGCTGTGGGCAAACTCCACACTAACACCCATGTTTCCAATGTAATTGTTTGGATATGTAACTTTTGTCTATATTGTATAGATCCCTACCATGTATAAGCTCTGCACACTGTTACAAAATTGTTGTTTTAGCTTACTAGAGCTGCAGTTTGACATTAGTTGTTGATGTTTGTTGGTGGTGAAATATTTTCGCCTGGTTAGTGGCATGATCTCTAACCACTTGCTTTGCTGTGATGCTAAAATACAGAAACATTGTAAATTATTAACATTAACGTTCTTGTCAGTCAAAGTTAAAGGTACAGTGGTGTGAAAAAGTTTTTGCCCCCTTAGTTATTTCCTTTTTTTTTTTGCATGTTTGTCTCACACCAGTGTTTCGGAACATCAAACCAAGTTAAATATTAGTCAAAGACAACACAAGTAAACACAAAATGCAGTTTTTAAATGAAGGTGTTTATTATTAAGGGAGAAAAAAATCCAAACCTACATGGCCCTGTGTGAAAAAGTGATTGCCTAAACCCCCTAAACCTAATAACTGGTTGGGCCACCCATAGCAGCAACAACTGCAACCAAGTGTTTGCTATAATTTGCAATGAGTCTTTTACAGCGTTGTGGAGAAATTTTGGCCACTCATCTGTGCAGAATTGTTGTAATTCAGCCACATTGGAGGGTTTTCCAGCATGAACTGCCTTTTTAAGGTCATGCCACAGCATCTCAATAAGATTCAGGTCATGACTAGGCCACTCCAAAGTTTTCATTTTGTTTTTCTTCAGCTTTGGACTTGCTGGTGTGTTTTGGATCATTGTCCTGCTGCAGAACCCAAGTTCGTTTCAGCTTGAGGTTACAAACACATGGCCGGACATTCTCATTCAGGATTTTTGGTAGACAGGAGAATTCATAGTTCCATTTATCACAGCAAGAATTCCAGGTCCTGAAGCAGCAGAACAGCCCCAGACCATCACACTACCACCACCATATTGTACTGTTGGTAAAATGGTCTTTTTCTGAAATGCTGTGTTACTTTCACACCAGACGTAATGGGACACTCCTTCCAAGTTCAACTTTTGTCTCTTCAGTCCACATAATGTTTTCCCAAAAGTCTTGGGGATCATCAAGATGTGTTCTGGAAAAATTGAGATGAGCTTTAATGTTCTTTCTGCTCAGCAGTGGTTTTCATCTTGGAACTCTGCCAAGCTGTCCATTTTTGCCCAGTCTCTTTCTTATGGTGGAGTCATGAACACTGACCTTAACTGAGGCAAGTGAGGCCTGCAGTTCTTTGGATGTTGTTATGGGGTCTTTTATGACCTCTTGGATGAGTGCTTGCTGCGCTCTTGGGGTAATTTTGGTTGGCCGGCCACTCCTGGGAAGGTTCACCACAGGTTCGCTGGAGTCTCAAAGCTTTAGAAATGGCTTTATAACCCTTTCTAGACTGATAGATCTCAATTACTTTCTTTCTCAATTGTTTCTGAATTTCTTTTGATCTTGGCATGATGTGTAGCCATGTTCCATGTAGATTTTTTTCACCCTTAATAATAAACATCTTCATTTAAAAACTGCATTTTGTGTTTACTTGTGTTGTCTTTGACTAATATTTCAATTGGTTTGATGTTCTGAAACACTGAAGTGTGACAAATGCAAAAAATTAAGAAATCAGGAAGGGGGCAAACACTTTTTCACACCAATGTAAGTTACGGTACTAGTCAACATTAAATCAGGAGACACTGAGTGAAATTAAAAAAGCCTTTTACACAAAATGAATCGGATTTTGGATTGAACGGATTATGTTATAACTGAAACTTTTCTAATCTTATATCACTCACTGCACCCAGTGCATCCGTTGTCTGATAGGGAAATAGTCAGACAGAATAATAAATCAGTCTTAATATCATATTAAAACTGTAACGTCGGAGGAAATTCATCAGAGTAAATTTTTTTTCAAAGCAATGAAATGAATGAAACATACTTAATTCAGCAATAGGACAGCAATAGAACTACTCAGTAAGTGTATTTAAGTGCCATGATTAAGTGTTTGAACTTTATTACCAAATATGAGGAGTCGCAGTAGTTGACCCGGTCTGCCAGCGTGAGCAGCAACGGCGCTTTTGTGTGTGCTTCAGCCCTTCCCGGGCTGATTATTGATTAACTAGCGACACTTGCAGCTGAGCCCTTATAAGCACACCTTCGGGGCTCACTCGGCATCGCTGCATTGAACCTCCTACATGCACCAGGCTTCTGAGGCACGCACGCACACGCACGCACGCACGCACGCACGCTGCATTTACAGACGCTTTTCACTTTTTTCGTTACCGTTTTATTTTATTAGTTTTTATTTTATAAGTTTTAACAGGGCCCTAGATAGGGTAGCGGCAGCTTTATTTATATTTATTTTTACTTTCTTTTGCTGAGCTGCTCCGCTTTCTCTCTCTCATACACGTTTTAGTCATAATTTAATAATCTGAATTGTTTTTAGTTTTAGTCTAGTTTTCTTCGACTAATTATAAACGACTACGTCGACTAAATCTACAGTAGCTTCCGTTGACTAAAATATGAAATGTAAACGTTGCAATATGTAAATGCTTTTTTTAACATTTCCATTTTTAAATGAAACATCTCCATGCATGCACTGGTAATAAAAGTATACATTAAAGTAATTATTACTCAAAATTTACACCATAGATCTACTTCATACTTGGTGTGGACATTCAGTAGATATTCTAGAATAGAATCAAGTTGGAATTAATGATATATTGTACGATCTAATTAAGATATAAGCTCAGGTCTGTATACAAGCATTATAATAACAGTAGCGTGGTCAACAAAACTCATAATTTCCATCAAAGATCTGCTTCTAACTCGGTGTGGACAGTTTAATATCGGTTTAATATCAATGTGAGATTAATCTGAAAAAAGTTGACATAAAAGATGCAGTTAAAGTTTTTAATTAATAGACATATTTAAAGCTGACAAACGTATAAATGATGAAAAAAACCCACAAACACTGGATGGTGGATGACTGGTAAAAGAGTAGAACCCTCTTGTGGTATGAGCTTTAATTTTCAGTTGGATGAAAATATACCACAATTTAAAAAACCTCTCTGGGATTACTGTTGTAATGCTCTAATGCATTACTGATTATAATTAAAAATAAATTAGTGTCTCGCAATTCTGTCGTTTGTCATATTTTCAAGGGCAAGCATCAGTCTGATAGATAATGGAAAACATTCGTAAAATTAAAAGTATTCAATAGCTTCGGCTCGCTTGGAGCTGTATTTAGATAAAGCTTGAAATTTAAATGTCATTTACAACAGGCAAAGACTTTAACGGAATAGTCGTAAGATCCAAACTCCATGCACCTGTGGATATATGTCTATGGTTGCACACACACATTTCTCACTCTTAAAATATAATGATGTCTCAATCTTTTGTTGTTGTTGTTTTGTTTGTTTCTCAATCATGTTTTGCATTTTTTTTGTGCATGTCAAAAAAACCTTATAACCCGACAAACAATAACACAAGCAATATCCCCCACCACCAAAGACCCTAATTACATCCAAACATACAATACAATACTGTCTAATTTGGGGCCAAAGCTGTGGGCAAACTCCCCACTAACAGCCATGTTCCCAATGTAATTGTTTGGATGTGTGCAAACCATTGTCTATATTGTGTAGATCCCTACCATGTATAAGCTCTGCACACTGTTACAAAAATTGTTGTTTTAGCTTACTAGAACTGCAGTTTGACATTAGTTGTTGATGTTTATTGTGTTTTTAAAATGTTTTTATTGTGTTCTCCCCATGTTTGCGTGGGTTTTCTCTGAGTACTCTGGTTTCCTCCCACATTCCAAAGACATGTGTGTTAGGTTAATTGGTGTTTCCAAAGTGTCCCTTATAGTGTGAATGTGTGAAAGAGTGTGTGAGTGCATGTGCCCTGCGATGGATTGGCACCCTGTCTGGGGTTGTTCCTGCCTTGCGCCCTGTGTTGCCGGCTAGGCACTGGCTCTCCCGCGACCCTGACTAGGATAAGCGGAAAAGAAAATGAATGAATGAATGAAAACTTTTCTAATCTTATATCACTCACTGCACCCAGTGCATTCGCTGTCTGACAGGGCAATTTGGGAAATAAATCAGTGTTAATAGGATATTAAAAATGTAACGTCAGAGGAAATTTATCAGAGTAAACGCTTTATCAAAGCAATGAAATTATTGAAACATACTTATTCAGTAATAGAACTACTCAGTAAGTGTATTTAAATGCCATGATTAAGTGTTTGAACTTTATTACCAAACACCATTACTTGTCTGTCTGGAGATTTGTCCTTCCTGACCATTTCTGACAGAGACTGTGCAATTTGAAATCAGAGCACTGATCATGAATTAATTAAAGTGTGTAACCTTTTGCAGTTTGAGTCGTTCAAAAATGGATTACACACAAAATCTGTCAGCTAAATCACAAAAGGTGACTGACTCAGAAGGATGTGCTGACTCACACTGAAAACATGGATCTATTTTCTAATTCAGGTGTGTTCTTCAGGTAAAATCCCAGAGAGGAGAGGAACTGGAACAACAGATTTAGTGTTACAACTGTGGAAATGGAGTAACAAAATACAATTATTTGAAATTTCCTCTACTTAAATCTGTTTGTAACAGGTCTGTGGCTCAGTGTTTTTTTCAATAGAAGTAAACATATCTTGTCCACAAGTAATTAAAAAATTTTCTTTTTCTGTCTATACTATTAAAATGGTTAATAATAAAAATATAATAATAATAATAATAATAATAATAATAATAATAATAATAATAATATGTATATCAGTAAATTAATTCATTAATTATTGTGTGGATTACATGTACTAGGGGCTGTATATAAAGTGTGTACTAAATGGGCCTGCAGTAGAACCTGGAACATCATACAGTACCTTAATCTCCGGGTTGTTGATAAAAATGGAGGTTATGAATATAATGCGGTTGTACAATTAAGTGCTAGCTGGATTATCCAGCTAAAAAACTAATTAATGAAATATAAACAGTAATTGTCCATTTTATTCGGTACACCTGTTCAACTGCTAATTAAACCAAATATCTAATCAGCCATTCATATTGTGACAGCGGCTCAGGGTTAGGAGACACATGCGAGGAGTGGATCAGACCAAAGGTGACGTTTATTAGGAATGCGGGCAAACTAATAGAACACTATGAGTCACAGACAGAAAACAGATGAGGCGAGGAATACCTGAGCCAAATGGGGAGAGACGAGAGACGACATGGAGGATGGAGATGAATGGAAACCAGCTAAGGGAAGCGATAAACTGGACTATAAATGACATGCGTGCAGCGATAATTAGGGGCTTAGAAACGAGGTAGAAACCACAAGAGTTAGCGATGAGAGTTTGGAGAAAGAGGGAATAAATTGGAAAAGAGAAAAAACTGGAAGATGAGAAACAGGTGCAGACGATAGGAGGTTGGAGAAAGAGAACGTGGTAGAAGGTGGCCGTGGTGTGCTGGCCTGACTGCAGGTGTCACGTCAATTTGGCATGGTTGTTGGTGCTGCTCGGAGTACTTCAGAAACTGCTGTTCTACAAGGATTTTCAAACACAGCGCCATCTCTAGAGGTTTATAGAGAATGGTCCAAAAAAGAGAAAATATCCAGTTAGGGCAGTTCTCTGGGTGAAAATCCTTTGTTAATGCCATAGCTCAGAGTAGAGTACCCAGATTGGTTCAAGCTCATAGAAAGGCAACAATAACTCAAATAAGCACTCATTACAACTGAGGTTTGCAGAAGAGCATCTCACCACGCACAACATGTCAAATCTTGAAGCAGATGGGTTGCAGCAGCTGAAGACCACACTTAGGGACACTCCTATCAGCTAAGAACAGCCACTGAGACTACAATTCACATGGCCTCAACAAAACTGGAGAATAGAAGATTGGAAAAAATGTCTCCTGGTCTGAAGAGTCTCGAATTCCGCTGTTACATTCAGATGGTCGTTTCAGAGTTTGATTTAAACAACGTGAAAGCACGGA
Source organism: Ancistrus triradiatus (assembly GCA_025084515.1). NCBI lineage: Eukaryota > Metazoa > Chordata > Actinopteri > Siluriformes > Loricariidae > Ancistrus > Ancistrus triradiatus. The sequence continues at coordinate 36,065 of JAJAGP010004718.1, forward strand.
TCCATCCTGCCTTATATCAATGGTTCAGGCTGCAGGTAGTGTAATGGTATTGAGGGGAATTTTGTATCACTTTGAGCCTCTTAATACCAACTGAGCATTGATTAAACACCACCGTATTAACACGCGACTATTGTTGTTGACCATGTGCACCCCTTTATGTCCACAGTGTACCATCTTCTACGCCCAAGTCACGAAGCTCAAATCATCTCAAACTGGTTCTGTACATGACAGTGAGTTCACTATAAGTCAAACGGCCTCCACAGTCACCAGATCTCAGTCCAATAGAGCACCTTTGGGAAGTGTTCTCACCATGAATGTGCAGTCGACAAATTTTCAGCCACTGCGTAAAAATGGACCAAGATCTTTAAGGAATGTTTTCTACACCTTATTTAATGTATACCATAAATAATTAAGGCAGTTCTGAAGGCAAAATGGGGTCCAACCCAGTACTAGTAAGGTGTAGCTAATAAAGTAGCCTGAGAGTGTGTATAGTTTTGTATCTTACATAACGTGATCATTTATGGTAACTTGGGTTATCTTTGAGGAAGAAAAAGACAAGTCTGAACATGAAAACAAACTGAACCCTGGTTGCTGAGGGAGCTGTGTAGCACCAGAACTTCCTGTTGCACCGTCCTTGCGATGATGTAAGTATGTAAGGTTTAATGTATTTATTCATTCTTAATTATATTTGTTATATTGTCTGACTACTACAATAAAAAAAACATTTGAGAAGCACCAAATACACCATATACAATCTATTTTACTATACACAGTAGTAGTGCTAGTAGTACAACTGTTTACATTTATTTATTGCAAGTAGTTGTTGCCTTTACCGCACTTACCCAACATCCTGTGTAACGAGCAGTGTTAAGTATTATAAAACTTGTATTTTAATACTTAATAATTTTAATCTGCAAAGTGATGCAAAGTCCCTTCCCATCTTGTGTAATTACCCTAAACTTAGAAACACATATAATTGCTTCACAGAACATTGGGATTATGGGATGAGTGTGTTCAGGTACAGAAATGCAAATTAAATTAATTCCTGTCAAGTGATGTCACTTGATCACTTGATCTGTCTTCACGTTCTTGGATGAGTAAAACACCCATGTAAGTCTTGAAATTTTTTATTACATCTGCTGTTTCTATTAGGCAGTTAAAATATATAGATATGGTCGAGGGTTAGAATTAGGGTTAACTTGGAGAGAGATCAAAATTCTACAAAGAACTATAGTGGTGTTCCTAGTATATAAGTATGTAGTTACCAATGATTAATAATTTTTCCAATAATAATTTTTTAATGATATTTTAATCTAATAAGATGTGTTATTGTTAACCTGAGAAGAGGTGAATTTGTTTATAAGGTGATGATGTTTTTTGATTGAATTCAGTGGAGCGGCCCTGAGGTAAGGTACTTTTGGTAAGGTATGGTAAGAGTGCTTTTGACTTGTCTCACAATTTAACAGGTGAATTTCCATTATAGGGGTTGTGTCTGGGTGCTCTTCCTCTGGGTACTATGGACACACAGGAGATAACACATCCTTTGTTTTAATGGATTAAAATATATAATTTATTTAAAATATACTGTATACCAGCCTCTTTATTACTAGTACCGGATTTTGCATTCAGAGCTGCCTTAATTTTTGTGGCACAGATGTAACAAGGTACTGAGAATATACATCAGAGATTTTGGTCCATTTTGGTATGATAACAGCACCCCGAATCTCCCATTCCAGCTCATCCTAAAGGTGCTCTATTGGAATCTGGTGACTGCGGAGGCCTTCTGAATAACAGTGAACTCATTATCATGAATAAAAAAAAAGGGTGAGATGATTTGAGCTTTGTGACATGGTACGTAGAAGATGATACACTCTGTTTATAAGGGGATGCATATGGTCAGCAACAATACTCAGGTAGCGATGCTGAGTCAGTATTAAAGGGCCCAAAGTATGCCAAGAAAATACCCCCACACCATTACACCACCAGAAGCCTCAACAGTTGATACAAGACAGGATGGATCCGTGCTTTCATGTTGTTTGGGGTAAATTCTGACGCGACCATCTGAAAGTCGCAGCAGAAATCGAGACTCATCAGACCAGGTGATGTTTTTTTCTAATCTTCTATCTTCCAGATTTGGTGAGCCGTTCAAATTGTAGCCTCATTTGCTTGTTCTCAGCTGAAGGTGTGGTCTTCTGCTGTTGTAGCCCATCTGATTCAAGGTTTGATGTGTTTTATGTTCAGAGATGCTCTTCTGCAAACCTTAGTTGTAACGAGTGGTTATTTGAGTTACTGTTGCCTTTCCATCAGCTCAAACCAGTCTGCATTCTCCTCTGACCTCTGGCATCAACAAGATGTTTGTGCCCAGAGAACTGCCCTCACCGGATATTTTCTCTTTTTCAAACAATTGTCTCTAAATCCTAGAGATGGCGATGTGTGTGAAAATCCCAGTAGACCAGCAGTTTCTGAAAGCCTGTATAGCACAAACAACTGTGCCACATTCAAATCCACTTAAATCACCATTTTCCCCCATTCGGATGCTTGGTTTGAACTTCAGCAGTTCGTCTTGACCATATCTATGTGCCTAAATGCATGTATTTCTGGATGATTGATTGAACTGGTGTTATTATTTTTTAAAATACTGACAAATACATTTTGACAAACATATATCAAATACTTGACCTCCAACACACAGAAGAATTGTGACATTTCCTCACATTAGGTGTTTACAATATATAAATAAAACGTAGCTAATCGTGAATGAAACAAGCATTATGAAACAGCGTATTCATCACTAAAAAGAATGCTTTTCCCAAACTATAGGTTATTGTACTTGGTGTAAAGAAATGTGTTCATGTATAAAACTTTAAAACAAGGTTTATCTAATGACTCACTCTCTGTTTGGTTGTGTCTGAACTTGTAAGTATTTTGTGACTTTTTTATTTTCCAATCAAAAACCTTTTAAATACTGGGAGAGTCTAAAGAGCATGCTTCATTTTAGGAGACAAAACATCATCGCCATTCAAGATCTCCAAGCACTGGGGTAAATGGTAAAGAAACAACAACTACAAAGTCTACAACAACTAAAAGGCCTACAACTACTACAACTAAACGTACAACAACTACTGCAACTAAAAGGCCTACATCCTACTACAACTAACCGTACAACAACTACTGCAACTAAAAGGCCTACATCTACTACAACTAAAGGTACAACAACTACTACAACTAAGAGGCCTACAATTTAACATACAACAACTACTACATCTAAAAGGCCTGCAACTACTACAACTAAACCTACAACAACTACACCTGTACCCACCACAACAACAACTGCGCCCACCACAACAACAACAACTGCGTCCACAACAACAACAATTGCACCCACCACAACAACAACTGAACCCACCACAACAACAACTGCGCCCACCACAACAACTGCATCTACAACAACAACTGCGCCCACCACAACGACATCTGAACCCACAACAACAAAAACTGAACCCACAATAACGACAACTGCGCCCACCACAACGACAACTGCGCCCACCACAACGACAACTGCGCCTACCACAACGACAACTGCGCCCACAACAACAACAACTGCACTTAGAGAAATAACAACTACACTTAAATATTGAACTACATGGACAGCCCACACAAAAACATATAAATTTAAGTAAGTTGAATAAAGTAGGATCTAAAATGCCAAGATAACTTTACATTATTATTACAAACATTATGAAGGCATTTGGGAAAACAACTAATTTAGAACTATAGTAATTAAATTGTGTTCAGAAGGCTTGTATCATGATTGGGACTGTGGGGGGTCTGCAGTCTATCCCAGAAACACTTTTTATAAAATAGGGAATGGATTCGGGAAAGAGCACCAAGATGATATGGAGCTCGTCACTGTCATTGAGTTACTGCTTTAGAAAGGGGTTTACAGTGGGTGTAGAAATATTTTAACTTCATAGATGTTGTCTCTGTTTTTAGTAATGTTTTCTTAAATGGGATTCTAAGACACAAATCTAGGAATAATTCTGATTTTGGTCTCTGGTGTATAAGAATCACGAAAACGATCAACAGTAGAATCCATATTGTTATTAGCTAATAAAATTTCTCACTCAGCATTACACATGATGTCTTTGTTTATATCTTTTATCAATGTCATTATTATTACTGGAAAGCAGATGTAAATTAGCTCCTTGTTTATAACCTATTAAAAACGGAATCTAGTAGATTATTAGACTCATCGGAAGTCATCAAAACTTAAGATACGACTTCAGGGGATGATGTTTAATCCATTTCTATATCCAGTAGCAGAGTGTGGGTGTGTAATTTAGAGATTTTGAGCTTGTCCTGGATGGATTATACACACTCCTGACTCACTCCTGGTTACTTCCAAAGCTTCAACTCCATTCATTTCAGAATCACAATAGGTCCCCATACAAGATAATCATTCATTTGTTTTTGCTCTTACTTAATCCAGTTCAGGGTCGCATGGGAGCCAAGGTTTAGCTAGAAGCACAGGGTGCAAGACAGGATTCAACGGGTACAGCAAGCATTACACAAAAAAGGACTGAAAATAGTAAGTATACTTTTAAGGTTAAAAACATAGCAAACTTAATTATAGAATGTTAACAATAAAAATGTAAAGTTAGGACACAATCAATCAGATAAAAAAAATCTAAATTAGTGATAAAACTAAGTAATATTATTAAAAATAATTTTAAATAATTATTTATTAGAATATACATGACTATAATTTATATCATATATTAATAATATGTATTATTATATTACTATAGTAATATTATTAAAAAATAGCAATAATACATACCGTATTTTTCAGACCATAAGGCCCACTTAAAATCTTTTAACTTTCTCAAAAATCGACAGTGCGCCTTAAAATGCGGTGCGTCCAATGTATGAATTAATTCTGGTTGTGCTTCCTGACCAAGAACCGATTGTAGATGGTATAAATCTGTCAAAATGTTTTAGCACGGCCTTGGTAAGTTACGAAGCTTACGGCCACCGTAGTGCGCATCATCGCAGAGTAATACGGTATGTGCTTCAGCATTAGGGTACATGCATTCATTCATTCATTTTCGAAGCGGATTTCAAACTCAACGCTATCGGTCACGCAGTACAACATGGACATAGAGCAGCTGCGAGGGAATTCAACATTAACGAATCAATGATACACAATTGGAGGAAGCAAGAAGACGCCCTGCGCCAGGTAAAGACCAAACTGAGCTTCCAACAGAACTTAAGAGTTTTGTTTAATTTCAATTCATTCATTCATTCATTCATTCATTTCCGTATCCGGTTATCTTAGGGTAGCGGGAGAGCCGGTGCCCAGGCAGGAACAATGCTAGACAGGGCACCAATCCATCGTAAGGCACACACACTACACACTAATACACTAAGGGGCACTTTGGAAACACCAATTAACCTAACACACACGTCTTTGGCATGTGGGAGGAAACTGGAGTGCCCGGAGAAAACCCACGCAAAGATGAGGAGAACATGCAAACTACACACAGGCATAGCCTGGGGTTGGGATTGAACCAGGGATCTCAAAGCTGTAAGGCGACAGTGCTAGCCACTGCTCCACCGTGCCTTCCAATCAATATAATTAAATACATAATAATAATAACAGAATTGTTGTAATTCAGCCACATTGGAGGGTTTTCCAGCATGAACTGCCTTTTTAAGGTCATGCCACAGCATCTCAATAGGATTCAGGTCAGGACTTTGACTAGGCCACTCCAAAGTTTTCATTTTGTTTTTCTTCAGCTTTGGACTTGCTGGTGTGTTTTGGATCATTGTCCTGCTGCACAACCCAAGTTCGTTTCAGCTTGAGGTTACAAACACATGGCCGGACATTCTCATTCAGGATTGTTGGTAGACAGGAGAATTCATAGTTCCATTTATCACAGCAAGAATTCCAGGTCCTGAAGCAGCAGAACAGCCCCAGACCATCACACTACCACCACCATATTGTACTGTTGGTAAAATGTTCTTTTTCTGAAATGCTGTGTTACTTTCACACCAGATGTAATGGGACACTTCCAAGCTCAACTTTTGTCTCTTCAGTCCACATAATGTTTTCCCAAAAGTCTTGGGGATCATCAAGATGTGTTCTGGAAAAATTGAGATGAGCTTTAGTGTTCTTTTTGCTCAGCAGTGGTTTTCATCTTGGAACTCTGCCAAGCTGTCCGTTTTTGCCCAGTCTCTTTCTTAATAATAAACATCTTCATTTAAAAACTGCATTTTGTGTTTACTTGTGTTGCCTTTGACTAATATTTCAATTGGTTTGATGTTCTGAAACACTGAAGTGTGACAAATGCAAAAAATGTAGAAATCAGGAAGGAGGCAAACACTTTCTCACACCAATGTAAGTTACGGTACTAGTCAACATTAAATCAGGAGACACTGACTGAAATTAAAAAAGCCTTTTACACAAAATGTATCGGATTTTGGATTGAACGGATTATGTTATAATTGAAACTTTTCAAATTTTATATCACTCACTGCACCCAGTGCATCCGCTGTCTGATAGGGAAATAGTCAGAAAGAATAATAAATCAGTCTTAATATCATATTAAAAATGTAACGTTGGAGGAAATTCATCAGAGTAAATTTTTTTCAAAGCAATGAAATTAATGAAACATACTTAATTCAGCAATAGGACAGCAATAGAACTACTCAGTAAGTGTATTTAAGTGCCATGATTAAGTGTTTGAACTTTATTACCAAATATTAGGAGTCGGTATCTGGTCAATAGTGGCCAGTAGTTGACCCGGTCTGGCAGCGTGAGCTTTATTTATATTTATTTTTACTTTCTTTTGCTTTTGGTGCTCCGCCTCCGCTGTCTCTCTCTCTCTCATACACGCCGTCGCCGCGATCTGGGTAGATATCCTTTTTAATCCACCGATCGCGCTTTGAAGAAGGTGCAGAGTTTTTAACCTCGTCTTCTTCACTTCCTTCGGTGCCATACTCCAGTGAGCGTTTGGCCGGGAGTACACTTGGCACGACTTTCTATCGTTTCTTTGATGCGTGTGCCGTACTCCAGTGAGTGTTTGGCCGGGAGTATATGCGGTACGACGTCCCTTTTTTTCCCTTTGTTGTTTTATCAGTTATATTTACTCTCTTAGTTTTTCTAAATCCGTGTCCTGCACTCCCCGCACCCGTGCCACCCTCCAGTGAGCGTTTGGCCCGGGAGTAAACGTGGTACGTGCTCGTTGGAGCTCCGCTCAGGTTTATGCTCACCGCGCATGCGCAGAACCAATACGCCAGTGGCGCAGCGGAGATACGCCATAAGCGTGGTCGTGAATACAAGCGCTCTACACTTACGGTGTTCCTTTCTTTCTTAAACGTTTTGTTACTTCTTTATTTTCTCAGTGAACCAGTTTTTGGTTTATTTATTATATTTTGGTTCACTACTTCCATCTTGAGCTAAATGCATTTGGGTCCCAACCCACTATATTTTATTTACACGGTTCGTCATCATTCTAAATATGGCGTACCGTAACACCGAACACCATTACTTGTCTGTCTGGAGATTTGTCCTTCCTCTCCGTTTCTGACAGAGACTCTGCACTCTGAAACCAGAGCACTGATCATGAATTTAATTAAAGTGTGTAACCCTTTGCAGTTTCAGTCGTTCAAAACTTGATTAAACACAAAAGCTGTCAGCTAAATCACAAAAAATGAGTGACTAAGAAGGATTTGCTGACTCATACTGAAAACATGGATCAATTTCCTAATTCAGGTGTGCTCTTCAGGTAAAATCCCAGAGGGAAGACAACAGACTTATTGTTAGAGCTACTTAAATCTGTTTGTAACAGATCAGTTGCTCAATGTCTTGTGGGTTTTTTTAAATAGCAGGAAGAAGGATATGTTGTGCACAAGTAACTAAATACTTTTCTGTTCTTGTTTCTGTCTATACTATTACAACGGTTAATAATAGTATTAAGTAAATCAGTAAATTAATTTATTCATTATAATGTGGATTACATGTACCAGGGGCTGTATGTAAAATATATTTAGTGGGCCTGCAATAGAACCTGGAACATCAAACAGCACCTTAATCTATGGATTGTTGATAAAAATCTGTTATGAATATAATGCAGTTGTAAAATTAAGTGCTAGATGGAGTATCCAGCTATAAAAATGAATTAATGAAATATAAACAATCACTATTCATTTTATTAGGTACACCTTTTCAACTGATACATAACGCAAATATCTAATCAGCCATTAAGATGGCAGCAACTCATGCATTTAGGCATGATCATGACAAGCTGCTGAAGTTTAAACCCAGCATCAGATTTTCACACAAAGCGCCATGTCTAGGTTTTACAGAGAATGGCCAGA